>CATIWO010488840.1:0-20700 GCA_949673435.1 Macaranga tanarius
ACAAACTAAATTAAATTCTCGTGGTTAAAATTAAATATGCATCATTATATATAATTATTTATAACAAATTTTGTATAATTTTTTTCTAAAATACCTACAAGTTCATATACTATAGAATTAACAAATACCATTTAAAAAAAAGTATATATAACATTTCTAATATTTGTTTACAAATATTTCCTACATAAATTAAAAAACTTTAAAAAAAAAATAACCGTACCTTAATTATTTTTTTCACAAAGTATGCACGTGTGTAACAAACAAAATGTTTAGAATTTATAGTAGTGGAAAGGAACAGCTTCGGATTGCAAATATAAGTGACGTTGAGAAACAAAAATAATCAAGAGGGCTGGAGCAGAAGCAAAGAAAGAAACAAAAAAAATTTTAGAGTGAATGAAAGGGACGAGTGAGAGAGAGATACGAGGGAATTTATAGAGCTGGGATTTGTAAAATTATTGGGGTTACTATGCTTCTACAGGCATTTCGCCTGTCTGCCTAGCGAAATGCCGCCATAAGGCATTTCGCCAGCCAGAAAGGCGAAATGCCTCTGGTGTCAATCACACAGGCATTTCGTCTGTGTGGGACTGCGATTTGACCACACATCGCCTGTGTGGTTGGCCCGTGACATCATTTCGCCTGTGTGACAGGCGAAATGGGTCTGAAATTTTTTTTTTCTCAAATCGCCAGTCTCACAGGCGAAATGGCTGACAAAAATTTTTGTCCCATCCTATTTTGCCTGTTAGACAGGCGAAATGCATTTTTTCAAAGTCAAAAAAGTCAAATTAAATAACAAAAAAGGAATTTTTTAAACAGTAACCATAAATTTGGAATTTATGTGATTTTGAGACATAATTTGGTAAATAGCCCATTTTAATATCTATTAGATATAGAGAAAAAGAAAAAAATTAAATATAATGTTACTATTTCTATTATTTAGGAAAAAATCTATTACAAATCAAATATCATAAATATTTTTTAACTGTTTTTTTAATGTTGCAGCTAAAATTAAAAAATATTATATTTTTTCTTTGAAAATTATTTTCAAAGAAAAAACATTTTCTTTAAAACAAATATAACCTTGGTTTGGAAATAGAATATCCATTTTATTAATTTATAGTCCTTACATCATATTAATTCACCAGTTTTAGCTTATTTTAAATTGATGAAAATCTAAATTTAAATAAAAAAATAAATGTCATAATTTCACCAAACACAAATAAATATAATTCCACCCTTTCAAACAAGTTTGAGAACTAAGTCGGTTTGATGGATAAATGACATCAAACTTATTATTTTTTAAGACACATTTTATTTTGGTGTGACTATTATTTTTGACAAACGAAACGTTAAAGATGGTGCAATCACAGCTAGCATCCTATATTTTGACCTTTCATACTTCGCATTTATATTTGTTTTCTCACTTTTTTTTTTTTTTTTTTTCCATTAAAGGAGGCAAATGCCTAGAAGACAGACCAGGCTACATCTGTCATATCTTGATTCAACATATATACTAACAAATGTTTTTGGAGGATTATTCAAATAATGAAAACCTAAAGAGTAATTGGACCCCAAGGTGGCTAAGTAACCTAAAGATAAATCTGCAGATGTTTACTCATCTTTTGCTACGCGTACGTATCTCTTAATTCTTTCAGATTTTTTCTCTTCATTTTGTTTGAATTGATATTTCCAAGGCGATTAGTAGTATCTAACAGCCTCATAGGTGGCAGCTGATGCGGAAGAAGAGGAGGATGGTCCCCAAATGATAAGTGAGTCCCGCCCGCAAGTTTGAACCCGCAAAATTTGAAATTTGTAAAATATATACATAAAGTAAAAGTAAATAATATGTGCACCTAAATTTCAATGCAATTAAAACATTTGACTTTTACCTTCCAAGCATGGCTATAAATAGCCATATGATGAAGGTAATTTATGCATGGAGTGTAAAAATTGTGTGCTCCATAGTGTGTGTAGAGAGAGACAATATGGAGTGGGCGAGTGAAAAATATTTTTTTTTGTGTGAGCTTCTCTTTTATAGAGAGAAAAGAAAGAAAAATATGTATTATTTTGAGAGCTAATTTGTGGTTGTGAGGGGTGTGAACTACAAATTGAGAGTTGTAATTGTAATATCATTATTTTTATAGTGGAGGATATAACTGGATTAGATCCCGTGATTTTTTCTTTTATAAAGTTTTTATATAAAAAAATTATCAGTGTCATTTTTATTTTCTCTCTATTTTTACGGTAAATTTTACTGCCTAATTTACTCATCCATTTGGCTGGTTTGACTGCCTTATTATTATTTTTATTTTATAGGCAGACTAAGCTGCCTTTATATTATTATGCACACTTCACCATTTATTTATTTTGTAAATCCATTTTGTATCTAGCAGAAAATAATTTTCCCAAAAAAATGGTATTAGAGCCAAGTTGGTTAGAAATTTTTTTTGCCTAAATAAAAATAGAGAATACAGGCAACATGTTTAAACTGACACCAACAAATTACTCAGCTTGGAAGTCAATGATGGAGGATCTCCTATACATGAAGAATATGTGGCAGCCTATCAAAACTGTCAATGGTGTAGCAATTGGCAAGCCGACAGACATGAAAGATGAAGACTGGGAAGTGCTCAACCAGAAGTGTGTAGCTCAAATCAGACAATGGATTGATAGGAGCATTATGCAGATATTGCCAAAGAAATCGATGAGGCACAAGTTGCGGGAAAAATTAGAGAAGATGTATGTGCAATCAAGTGCACAAAATGTAGCCAATCTAATACAAAGCCTCATCACTTTGAAGTACAAAGATGGCAGTAATATGATAGAACACATCAACGAATTTGAAGGTGTTGCAGATCAACTTTCAATGATGAATTGTAGATTTGATGATAATCAATTGGCCATATTTTTACTTATTTCTCTACCAAAAAGTTAGGATACACTTTTTGTATTAGTTACAAATTTAGCTCTTGATGGAAAGGTGACCTTAGAGAAGGTGAATGACAGGTTGCTCAATGAAGAATCCAGACAAAAAGAAAATGGTGAAACGTTTGAAGCTCTTGTCTTAGAAAAATAAGAATAGCATGGAAGAAGCAAAAATATATCTTATTAGAATCAACAAAGGGGCCGATCAAAATCTCAGTCAAGGAAAGACATCATTTGCCATTATTGTGGTAAGCCTGGACATTTCAAAAGGAAGTGCAAAAAATGGAAAGTCGAGCAATTATGAAATAAACTAGCAAAAGCCTCACAAGCAAATGCTGCAGTAGTCGGAGACGAAGTTAAATTTATCCTAGATGACAATATTATCAATCTTTTTTATCAAGATCAAACCTGGGTGGTTGACTCAAGTGCCTCCTTTCATGTCACTTCAAAAAAGGATATCTTCTCATCCTATGTTGTTGGAGACTTTAGCTTAGTACGGATGGGAAATAATGGAGCATCCAAAATTGTTGGCATAAGAGATGTCCATTTAGAGACCAACATTGGGTATGAATTGCTTCTCCAAGATGTACGACATGTCTCAAATATCAAGCTGGATTTAATCTCCATCGGAAAGGTTAATTATGAAGGCTACGAAAGTTATTTCGATAGATAGAAATGGAAGCTTACCAAAGGTATTCTAATGATGGCTAGAGGAAATAAAATCAACTCTATCTATGCAACAGAAGCAAATCTATGGAAAAATTAGATAAATGTAGTGGAGAAAGAAGTTTTAATTGAGCTATGGCATAAACGGCTCGGTCATGTGAGAGAGAAAGGGCTCTAGATGCTAGCAAGGAAATATCTCTTACTTGGAATGAAAAAGGTACCTCTACAAACCTATGTTGATTGCATTCATAGAAAATAACACAGAGTTACATTCCAGAGTTCTACACTATTAAGAAAACTAAATATTCTTGATTTGGTACATATTAATGTATGCATAATACAAACCAGAAGTCTTAGTGGTGCTTTATATTTTGTAACATTCATTGATGACTACTTTAGAAAATTATGGGCTTATGCCCTCAAAATCCAAAAATCAAGTGCTATCAGTTTTCAAGGAATTTCACACGAAAGTAGAAAAAGAAATTGGAAGACAGTTAAAGTATGTTCGTACAGATAATGACCATAAATACAGGGGCCCATTTGAAGAATACTGTAGAAAATTTAGCATTAGGCTTGAGAAGTCAGTACCAAAAATATCATAATATAACAGTATTGTAGAAAGGATGAACAAAACAATTTGTGAAAGAATCATATGTAACATCCGTGTACTTGAATCGGATTATTTTGGATTTAATAATAATTAAGGAATATTTTATTTTATTAAATTGGTATTCATTAGAGTTACTATTATTATTATAGGGTGAATGATTAAGAGTTTACTTATATTGCATTAAATTAAAGTTGTTAAAAGCTAACATTACTTTTGTTGTGAGGAATTATAAGAATAAGACATAAGAAATAAAAGTTTAGGTTTAATTGAATGGAAATAAAGGATGTAATTGAAAGAGAAGATCAGATGTATTTGAAATAAAAGAAGGTAAATGGAGTAATAAGAGAAGAAAGAAAAGAAGAGGGAGTGAAATGGAGAAAAATAAGGGAAGTTGTTGGATTTCTACAGAAGGAAGTATGGGAGAAGAAGAAGAAAAAGAGAAAGAAGATGGAGAGTACAGAAGAAGAAAAAGTGAAGAGAAAGAAGAGAAAGAAGTGGTCTGAAGCTTGAGAAATTCGAATTCAATAAGAAGAGATCGAGTTTCTGCTGGAGAAAGTAGTGAGTGGCATATTAAACTTGAGTTTTTGGTTTTAAATTTATGTTTGATTTAAATTTGAATTTAAATATATGAAATTGATATTTAAATATTAGATTTAGACCTATTTATGATGTATACATATTGTATATATGTTTAAGATTGTTATTTATGTTATTTCTAAGCTTTCGGGTGTTGGAAATTCAAAAAATAATTGAGTTTTGTTGCTGTTGTCAAACCAGGCTGCACGAGGGCGGCACCTGTGTGTCTAGAGGGCGGTGCCTCTGCGACGGTGGGCAGTGCCTCCGTAATGAAACCGGCGCCTTTGCTATGGGAAGGTGGGACACCTCCGGACGGACTGCAGTGCCTCCGCAATAAAGTCGGTGCCTCCACTCGAGAAGTCGGCGCCTCTGTAAGTAAAGTCGGTGCCCCTACACAGAGTCCGTGCCTCCTCACCCTAAACCACACCCGATTTCATTTGTTTTTATTTAATTGAAGCATAACCATAAATCGAACAATAGAATAATATTCCAGAACATTAAAAATGTTAGAAAATAATATCAATCTTTAAAAATTGATATATATAACGAATAAGACTATACTAAATGGCTAAAAGATACTTGAATTCCCTGTATTGTGGAGTCTCAAACAAAGAGACTAAATTATTGTGAATAATTGATAAAGAACATCTAAACTGGTAAAGTATACCTTTGCAAAGAATATAAATAATGCATAAGCTTATAACGATTAATACATAATAATTGAACCGAGAATATATATATATATATATATATATATATACACACACACACACACATATACATATGTATATGTATATGTATATGGGATGAGTTGGGAAAGATGAGCTGGCCACTCGATTAATAACTATTTTTGGGACAGCGCAGGGATTCAGGGGTGCATTTGGGGTGAATTCTTATAGTTTATATGTATGCATACGATGATATTGAAAATGAATATGTGATTTGGCTCGTGTAAGCCATGGAAAGACAATTGAGATGATGTGAGAGAGAGTTGTTGTATATTACTGTTCCTTCAGGGAATGGTTGAGAATTATCTATTTTGAGATAATGATATGAATTATCGACTGTGAATGATATGAATAACAATAATGCTGAGTATGATAATAAATAAAACTCTCAACTCTAATAGCAATTGATATGAGAATTTATAAATAATGCAAAATATAAATTCTTGATGTGATAACCAATAAATTTATGAGATATTTAATATTAGTTGTAAGTGTGGAATAAAGTCTTTTAGTATTTTGAATCGAGAACTATTTGGGGATTTTATGGAATTTTTGTATTTTTATAAAAGTGAGCAATTATACCCCAAATTATTGGAATTTGTTAATGGTAAACCTTTTAAAAGAAGTTAAGGATTTATTATGATGATTTAAAATACCTTGAGCTTTATTTTAGAAAAAAGAAATTTTATATTCTTGATTATGTTTAGAATTGTATTATTATTGAAATTATTTAATTACTTCTCATGTAATGAGAATCTTTTGCCAAATGCTTTTATGGAAAGAAATTTTATTATTGAAAATGTCCTTTCGATGATGTCGCATGTTTGTGATTGTTTATCAGTTTTTAAATGATTGCTGTGTTTTGAGAATAAGCATGTTTTGGATCAATACTTTTATTTAAAAGATATATTATCTGCTCACTGGGTAATTTCTTTTTGGAATTACTCACCACTGTTTTAAAATATTTTTCATAGTTTAGTTAGAGTATAGCATATCGGTATGGCTGTGCAGTAGGTTACCATGGTATATGAGGTCACCCTAGTGGAAACATTAGTGCGGTATATCATTTGCCATGATTTAGATGCAGAGTTAGCATTTAAGGTTACTGTCCTGCCCATAGGAGCTGATGCACAAGTCTCATCCGTGCGAGAGGAGCATGGGGATAGTGTTTGTACTATTTTTTGCATTTACTATGCTATCTCGCTGGATGTCCAGGTCACCCTCGCTTGGGTGTGATGCAGTCTTGTGGATGCATCATTTTTAGCTTTTTAATTTCATCCATTTCCACACCCTCCTGTACGTGTCACTAGAGTTATCTTTGAGCCAGTGGGCTAGTTGTATTTGTTTAGAGTTTTGGG
Organism: Macaranga tanarius; assembly: GCA_949673435.1. NCBI lineage: Eukaryota > Viridiplantae > Streptophyta > Magnoliopsida > Malpighiales > Euphorbiaceae > Macaranga > Macaranga tanarius. The sequence continues at coordinate 6,861 of CATIWO010488840.1, forward strand.
CTTGGATATGTGCTACTACTACTATCACCACCACATCTTATGCCAAACAGAGATCCGAGTTTGCTGAGAGATAGATGCTAGGGCAATTGATATTAGAGACTGTTGTATTAATTGTTTAAGCAACTAGTACTCTTATTGTATATATTTTTTATGATGTATATATTATGACATGATGGATGGTTAGTACTATAGTGCTTTATGTTATATATGATATTAGTGTGTTGCTAAGTAAATATCTTACCATCTTGAGTTTATTTGCAATGTGGATGTATATGATTAATCAATGATGAGTGGCATAGAAATTGTAAGAAACATATTATCCAAGTGATGTTACTTCATTATCTGATTTGAGATGAGTTCATTAGTAAAGGTATCCAATTTATGAATGAAGGTTTTAATTTGTACAGGTTTTGATATCATATTAAGTGTATGCATTATAACCTTAAAAGTTCATTTTGTGTATTAAGTATTTAATAAATAGTATTGAAGGATATAATTAAGTATTAGTAGTTAATCAGAGGATAAGGCGTGACAAGTTTGGTATCAGAGATTAAGGTTATTAGTGTAGACACTAAGAAACATCGTGTTATGTATTAAATACATTGAGGAATATTGAGTTGATGAACTATGATTGTAAAAATGTGTAGATATTATGATGATGATGAAGATTTCTAAAGTTTTATAATTTTAATTTTCAGAAGATGGCAAGAACTAGAGGTGGAATGATTGGGAACCAAGATAGAGGTCTTGGTAGAGATCATGGTAGGGGTAGAGCTAGAGGTAGACGAAGATGACATAATGTCCAACTTGATGGAATAAGGCTAGTTGAGATAGCGAATGTTCCTGATAGGAGTCGAATGTCTATAAGAGAATCCTCTCCATCGTCAGTATTTGTTGGAAATGAGAGAGATGGTAGACCGAATGTTCGGGTTGATAGTTTTCAAAGAAGTTCTATGTCGGCTGCGTCAGCATCAATCTTTAAGCACATTCTATAAAGGGCAAGGAATGTGTATTATGCAGCACTGCCTGAAATACCTATGAATGTGCCGAACTAGCCAGTAGCTTCGGTGGTACACATAGATGCCATCTATTTGGCGAGAACAATGGAAACGGTAATGGCAGAGCGTGAGAGGTACAGAAAACCAAAGGATGTCATCGAGCATGGGAAGAAGTGCGGGGCTTATGACTTTCATAGAACACTGGACCCAGGACAAGCAGATAAGTGACTTAAAACAGTGGACAAAGCTTTCAACACATTGCAACTTAGTGATGTTGAGAAAGTAAGCAACGTATATGGCCTTATGTTTGAGAAGGCTGATGATTGGTTGATGAGGATTAAGAACCTGTATGGAGAAGCTCTTTTGTGGTAGCTCTTTAAAGAAGAATTTGGCAGAGAATATTTAACAAAGACTTTCCAAAAACAAAAGAAAGGTGCATTCGTGAACCTGGCATAAGGATCGATGTCTGTCAGGGAATACACGGATAAATTTGAGAAGATGTATCAATATGCAAGGGATATATATCCCACGAAGGAAGCTAAAAGTGATAAGTTTTAGGATATACTGCACGTGTCCCTGAGAGGAAAGCTAAATCTGTATGCCGGTATGACCTTTCGAGGCTGGGTTGAAAAGGTGATGGAACATAAGAGACTTGATAAAGAGTTGGAGTCAACAACTAAGGCTAAATCCTATCAGCAAGAGGGATCTTCAAGACAACTTGGAGGGGTAACAATAGTTGAAGATCCAGATTTAATCCCTATTCACGTAGTAATGTGCGATCGGGAGGAAACTTCCGACCTCAAAGTAGTTAGATGTCTGTGAGGCAACTAGTGCCATCATTTCGACTGAGTAGCTTTAGAAATGCTCCGAGAGGAGGAATGAATTTGCCTTGGTGAAGTTTATGCAAGAAGAGTCATATGGGCAGTTGTGCCAGGAGCAGTGTGCATTGTTTCAAATGCAATGAGGTGGGATATTATGCCAGTGAATATACTAAGGGTAATGTTTGGGGAATCCTCAGTGCAAGGGTCAAGTGCTCCTATATTTGGAAGAGTTGGTATACCTTCGATTACTGCAAGAACCATTGGGGCATGAAGTGAAGATAGTAGGTCTCTACAAGCTTAGGAGAGGCTAGAGGACAAACTAGCGCAGTGGGAAATGTGCAACAAGCAAGAATTTATGCAGTGACTTAAAAAGAGGCGAAGAATGCACCAAACGTAATTAAAGGTATGGCTTTTATTTGTAATAAAATAGTCTGTGTATTAATTAATTTGGGTGCAACATTCTCATTTATATCCTCTACATTTGTGCTGCATAATAAACTAGAATTGTTTGATAGAGATGAACCTGTTTTGGTTAGTATGCCTATGGGAGTTAGCGTGATTTGAGATAAGATCACTAGAAATATTACTGTGAAAATAGGGGAGGATGAGCTAGAATGGGATTTTATGCCCTTACCATTGAGCGATTTTGATGCTATTTTAGGCATAGATGGGTTAAGTCGCTATAAAGCCAATGTAAATTATTTTGAGAGGAAGGTAATGTTTGAAAAATAAAATGGTAGAAAGGTATGTTTTGTGGGAGAAAATAGGGAAGCTCCAACTAAGATAGTTTCTCCTATAGCAGCTATGAAGTATCTTAGAAAAGGGTATGATGCTTATTTGGCTTTTGTAGTGAATCAAAGCAAGATATGAAAGGAATTAAAGGAAGTACCTATAGTTAATGAATTTGGGGATATGTTTTCGGAGGAATTACCAGATTTTCCCTCTAAGATAGAAATTGAGTTCGAGATTGAATTATTGCCGGGTACATCAACCATATTTCAAGCTCCATATAGGATGACTCCAGTGGAATTGAAGGAGTTAAAGGTGCAATTGCAAGAGCTTTTAGATAAAGGTTTCATTAGACCTATTTTTTCACCCTGGAGAGCACTGGTACTATTTGTTAAAAAGAAGGACATGTCTATGAGGTTGTGCATAGACTACAAATAGTTGAATAAGGTTACTATTAGAAAAAATTACCCATTGCCCAGAATTGAGGATTTGTTTGATCAACTTCAGGGAGCTACAATATTTTCTAAGATTGATCTGAGGTTTGGGTACCATCAATTACGGATTAAAGAGTCGGATGTGCCTAAGACTACATTTAGAATGAGATACGGACACTACGAGTTCTTAATGATGTCGTTATGAATTTGATGAATGTAGTTTTCAAACCTTATTTGGATAGGTTTGTAATTGTATTTATCGATGATATTTTGGTGCATTCTAAGTCTAGTTTGGTACACGAAGAACATTTAAGGATTGTGTTGAGTACTTTGAGAGATAGACAACATTATGCCAAATTTACTAAGTATCAATTTTGGTTGGATAAAGTGATTTTCTTAGGTCATGTGATCTCCATAGAAGGAGTATATGTGGATCCAAATAAGATTACAGCTATAGTAAATTGAGAACCGCCCAGGAGTGTAACAAAAGTTAGAAGTTTCTTGGGGCTGGCCGGATATTACAGGAGGTTTGTTTGGGATTTCTCAATAATTGCATCACCTATGACTAAGTTATTATGAAAGGATATGAGATATCGTTGGACTCCTAAATGTCAACAGAGTTTCAAAATTTTGAAGGAGAAGTTGACTACTACACCTGTATTAACTTTACCAGTGGAAGGCGGTAGTTTTATGGTGTATAGTGATGCTTCGATACAAGGGTTAGGTTGTGTGTTAATGTAAGAAGGCAAAGTCATTGCTTATGCATCCAGACAATTGAGACCTCATGAGCAAAACTATCCCACGTATGATTTAGAATTGGCAGTGGTGATTTTTGCCTTAAAGATATGGAGACATTATCTTTATGGGGAAACATATCAAATATTCACTGATCATAAGAGTCTAAAGTATATTCTCAGTCAAAAGGACTTGAATTTGAGATAAAAGAGATGGGTAGAGTTGCTGAAGGACTACGATTGTACGATCAAGTACCACTCGGGCAAAGCTAATGTGGTGGCAGATGCTCTTAGTCAGAAGTTGACTAGAAATCTGCATTATATTCATACTACTAGGATGCCCATGTTAATCGAGCTCAGAAAACTAAACATTGAACTTAGTGTAGATGCACACGATTGCATATTAACCACCTTGAAAGTGAGGCTGTTATTGATAGAAAGGATTGATCAAGCTCAACAAATTGATGATAAAGTACTGCAATGGATTGAAGATGTAAAAAGTGGAAAGAACAAAGATCTGAGTTATGATGATCAAGGAATGATAAAGATGGAAAAGAGAATTTAAGTGCCAAATAAAGAGGAATTGAGAAGGGAAATTTTAGAAGAAGCGCATTCTGTTGCGTATGCGATGCATCTTGGAAGCACCAAGATGTATCAAAATTTGAAAGATAATTACTGATGGAAAGGGATGAAGAAGGATATAGCAGAATATATTTCCAAGTGTTTAACGAGTAAGCAAGTTAAGGCTGAATATAGATACCCAGCTGGTTTGTTGAAATCATTGCCGATACCAGAATGGAAATGGGAACATATAACCATGGACTTTGTGGTAAGATTATCGAGGATGCAACAAGGAAATAATATAGTGTGGGTGATTTTGGTCAGATTGATGAAATCTGCCAATTAAGATAACGTATAGTCTGATAAATTGGTAGAGTTATACATTAAGAAGATAATAAGATTGCATGGAATGCCAGTGTCTATTGTGTCGGACCGTGATCCAAGATTTACTTCAAGATTCTGGCCAAGTTTGCAAGAAGACTAGGTACTATATTGAGATTTAGCACTGCTTTTTACCCTCAGACTGATGGACAATCTGAGAGGACCATTCAAGTGCTAGAAGATATATTGAGGGCGAGTTCTTTAGATTTTAGTGGAAACTGGGACAAACAAGTGCCATTGATGGAATTTGCATATAATAATAGCTATTAAAGTAGTTTGAACATGGCACCATTTGAAGCTTTGTATGGAAGGAGATATAAAACTCCTATTTGTTGGGATAAAGTGGGAGAAAGAAGATTATTAGGTCTTGAATTGGTTCAGATCACTACGGATAATCTTCAGATAGTTAGAACTAATCTTAAGATAGCTCAGGATAGGCAGAAGAACTATTCAAATCTAAAGAGGACTGACATTGAAATTAATATGGGTGACAAAGTATTTTTAAAAATATCTCCATGGAAAGGGGTGATAAGGTTTGGAAAACGAGAAAAGTTGAGTCCTAAGTTTATAGGACCGTATGAGGTAATTAAAAGAATTGGGCCAGTGGCCTATCGGTTAGCCTTACCTCCAACTCTTAAGGGAGTGCATAATGTATTTCACGTTTCCATATTAAGGAGATATAGAAGTGAACCCACACATATTTTGAAAGAGCAACCTGTGGAGTTGAGAGAGAATTTAAGTTATGAAGAGGCACCTATAGCAATTTTGACTAGAGAATAAAAAGTGTTGAGGAACAAGGTTATTCCTTTAGTCAAAGTGTTATGGAAGAATCACTCTTAAGAAGAAGCTACATGGGAGCGAGAAGAGGATATGAGACATAGATACCCAGGACTCGTGTAATTATTTTATGCTTGAACAAATTTCGAGGATAAAATTTCTTATAGTAGGGGAGAATTGTAACATCCGTGTCCTTAAACCGGATTATTTTAGATTTAATGATAATTAAGGAATATTTTATTTTATTAAATTAGAATTGATTGGAGTTACTATTACTATTATGGGGTGAATGATTAAGAGGTTGATTATATTGCATTAAATTAAAATTGTTAAAAGCTAATATTAATTTTATTGTGAGGAATTATAAGAATAAGATATGAGAAATAAAGTTTGGGCTTAATTGAATGGAAATAAATGATGTAATTGAAAGAGAAGATCAGAAATATTTGAAACAAAAGAAGGTAAATGGAGTAATAAGGGAAGAAAGAAAAGAAGAGGAATTGAAATGGAGAAAAGGAAGGGAGGTTGTTGGATTCTATAGAAGAAAGTATGGGGGAAGAAGAAGAAAGAGAGGAAGAAGATGGAGAGTGCAGAAGAAGAAAAAGTGAAGAGAAAGAAGTAGTCTGAAGCTTGAGAAATTCGAATTCAACAAGAAGAGATCGAATTTCTGCTGGAGAAAATAGTGAGTGGCATATTAAACTTGAGTTTTTGGTTTCAAATTTATGTTTGATTTAAATTTGAATTTAAGTATATAAAATTGATGTTTAAATATTAGATTTAGACCTATTTATGATTATACACATTGTATATATGTTTAAGATTGTTATTTGTATTATTTTTGAGCTTTTAGGTGTTGGAAATTCAGAAAATTATTGAGTTTTACTGCTGCTGTCGAACTAGATGATGCAAGGGTGACGCCTCTAGGTTGAGGCAGTGCCTGCGTGTCTGGAGGGCAGCGCCTCCGTGACGGTAGGCAGTGCCTCCGTAACAAAACTGATGCCTTCACTGTGGGAAGGCGGGACACCTCCGGAGGGACAGCAGTGCCTCCGCAATGCAAGGTCAACACATTCGCTCGAGAAGTCGGCACCTCTACACGCGAAGTCGGTGCCCCTGCACAGAGTCTGCACCTTCACACCCTAAATCGCACCCGATTTCGTTCATTTTTTTATTTGAAGCATAACCGTAAACCGAACAATAGAATAATATTCCAGAACATTTGAAATGTTAGAAAACGAGATCAATCTTTAAGAATTGATATATATAACGAATAAGAATGTACTAAATGGCTAAAAGATACTTGAATTCCCTATATTGTGGAGTCTCAGACAAAGAGACTAAATTATTTTGAATAATTGATAAAGAACATCTAAACTGGCAGAGTATGCCTTTGCAAAGAATATAAATAATGCATAAGCTTATAGCGATTAATACATAATAATTGAACTGAGAATATATATATATATGAGTATAAATACATATGTATATGTATATGGGATGAGTTGGGAAAGATGAGCTGGCCACTCGATTGATAACTATCTTTAGGACAATGTAGGGATTCAGAGGTGCCTTTGGGGTGAATCCTTATGGTTTATATATATGCATACAATGATATTGAAAATGAATATGTGATTTGGCTCGTGTAAGCTATGGAAAGAAAGTTGAGATGATGTGAGAGAGAGTTGTTGTATATTGTATATTATTGTTCCTTCGGGGAAGGGTTGAGAATTATCTATTATGAGATAATGATATGAATTATCGACTATGAATGATATAAATAATAATAATGTTGAGTATGATAATAAATGAAACTCTCAACTCTAATAGCAATTGATATGAGAATTTATAAATAATGCAAAGTATGAATTCTTGATGTGATAACCAACAAATTTATAAGATATTTAATATTAGTTATAAGTGTGGAAGAAAGTCTTTTAGTATTTTGAATCGAGAACTGTTTGGGGATTTTGTGAAATTTTTGTATTTTGATAAAAGTGAGCAATTAGACCCCAAATTGTTGAGATTTATTAATGGTAAACCTTTAAAAAGAAGTTAAGGATTTGTTATGATGATTTAAAATGCTTGAGCTTTATTTTGGAAATAAGGAATTTTATATTCTTGATTATGTTTGGAATTGTATTATTATTGAAATTATTTAATTACTTCTCATGCAATGGAAAATGCTTTTATGAGAAGAAATTTTATTATGGAAAATGTCCTTTTGATGATGTCGTATGTTTGTGATTATTTATTAGTTTTTAAATAATTTATGTGTTTTGAGAATAAGCATGTTTTGGATAAATGCTTTTATTTAAAAGATATATTATTTTTCACAGGGTAATTTCTTTTCAGAATTACTCACCACTGTTTTTAAAATATTTTTTACAGCTTAGTTAGAGTATAACATATCGGTATGGCTGTGCAGTGGGCTACCATGGTATATGAGGTCACCCCGGCGGAGACATTAGTGCGGTATATCATTTGCCATGATTCAAATGTAGAGTTAGTATTTAAGGTTATTGTCCTGCCCATAGGAGCTGATGCACAAGTCTCATCCGTGCGAGAGGAGCATGAGGATAGTGTCTGTACTATTTTCCTCATTTACTATGCTACCTCGCTAAATGTCCAGGTCACCCTCGCTTGGGCGTGATATAGTCTTGTGGATGTATCATTTTTGGCTTTTTACTTTGGCTTTTTACTTTCAGCCATTTTCATACCCTCTTGTGCGTGTCACCAGAGTTATCTTTAAGCCAGTGGGCTAGTTGCATTTGCTGAGGATTTTGGGCCTGGATATGTGCTGCTACTACTATCACCACCACCATCTTATGCCGGACAGAGATCCGAGTTTGCTGAGAGATAGATGCTAGGGCAATTGATATTAGAGACTGTTGTATTAATTATTTAAGCATCTAGTACTCTTATTGTATATATTTCTGATGATGTATATATTATGACATGATGGATGGTTAGCACTATGGTGCTTTGTATTATATATGATATTGGTGTGTTGCTAAGTAATTATCTTACCATCTTGAGTTTATTTGCAATGTGGATGTATATGATTAATCAATGATGAGTGGCATAGAAATTGTAAGAAAAATATTATCCAAGTGATGTTACTTCGTTATCTGATTTGAGATGAGTTCATTAGCAAAGGTACCCAATTTATGAATGAAGGTTTTAATTTGTACAAGTTTTGATATCATGTTAAGTGTATGCATTATAACCTTAAGAGTTCATTATATGTATTAAGTATTTAATAAATAGTATTAAAGGATATAATTAAGCATTAGTAGTTAATCAGAGGATAAGACGTGACATCATATGTATGCTTTCAAAAGCAAAATTGCCAAACTCTTTTTGGGGAGAGGCAATGAGGACTACAGTTTTCTTTAAATCAACATGTCACCTTCAGTTCTACTTAATGGCGACAAACCATAAACAGTGTGGACGGGGAATGATTTTTTTTATAGGCATTTGAAAGTGTTTGGCTGCAAAGCTTTTATTCATACTCCATAACATGAAAGAACCAAGCTTGATGGAAAATCCAATTAACGTATTTTCTTAAGTTGTGCTTATGAAGAATTTGGCTATAGACTCTTGGATTCTATTGATAAGAAGATTATCAAAAGTAGAGTTGTTTTCTTGTTTGAAGATCAAACCATTAAAGATATTAAGAAGAAGGTAGAGCAAAAGCAATAAGAAGACTATTCAGTAAATTTGGACCTAGTTCCTTAACATTTTAATCACAATGAAAGGGGGCATATAAGAAGGCAATGGAGGGGGAGCTGGTGAGGAAGATGCTGATGAACCTCCTATTATACAAACTAATTTGAGAAGGTTAGCTAGAGGCCGAGTAAAAAGCTACAGATACTCTTTATGTAGCACCTTTTAGGTGCCACATACACATGTCCAAATTAATGAAATAAAACATGAAAAATAAGTATTTTTCTTAATTGATAAGATACTTTATATATATTAAAGTATTAGTTTATATAATGTACATATAATTTACATATATCTTTAAAAATAACATGAACTTAATACAAAATCCCAAAATGCTAATGCTCATATGGATGGATGGAAATATTATCATCAAGCACGCAGTTGTCCCACCTGTATTCACACTAATCCACGCTCCTAGCTTGCTACCAAAGTAAACACCCCAAGCTAGGCTATATAGGTCCTGAAAACCACAATTGCAAAGGAATGAGCTTGCTACTCAATAAGCAATTATTAATACAATCATACATATAGTTCTTCTCAAGAACTAAATAAGAAAAACATTTAGAATACATTACAACACATCAAAATACAAGAATTTAGCATTTAGACTACGCATGGGAGTCCAAATGACAAAGGTGTAAGTGAGCACTAAAATGTTATGCTCAATTAGAGAATCTTAAAAATAGATTTTGGACATTCTTAAAATATGAAAGTTGTAGAGGACTCTTTAACGGTTCTGTAGCATCAAACCACGCCTCATTTGGAGTTCGGTAGCTCAAGTTATGGTCAAAATAAGTCACCAAGTTGTGACAGAAGACTGGCGCTCGCCACCAAGTTGCGATCGCCAGTAGGCAAGTCTGCCTTCAAGGACTGGCGCTCGCCACCCACTGGCGATCGCCAGCCCAGAGCATGCCACACTCTTTCAACCATAACTCCCTCTACAGAACTCAGATTCAAGTGATTTAAAAAGATATGGAAATCTAACTCAGAGAGCTACAACTTTTATGAAGACACCTAGACCAAATTCATTTATATGAATTGAAAAAAATGCCCTTAAATTGACTAGTGATGTAAAAGCATATGGTTTTACATCTAAAAATAACAACACTTCCCACAACAATACATTCTAACACACTCAAACTAATTCAACAATATTGTTGGTGTCTTATATACACCAATCCTCATCATTTCAAACAATTCACTTAATCACAACTCACATTCATTCACATTCAATACATATGCAAATACAATGCGATAATGCATGATTATGCAAGTTACATATTCGGATATGCCTTTCCTCACACAATTTTCTCACACCTCATTGGCTATATTTCTCACAATTCATTCTCAATCACATGGCCATTACTGAGACTCTCTGCCTAGCTCAGTCTCAGTTATCATATCCAGTGGAGGCTCTCTGCCCAGCTCAGTCTCCACTATCACACACATTCCTCACCATTCACATCAATTAAAATGCACATTTATATATATATATATACTCTTCATAATTCATTGCAACACATACTCTTATTCATAACAATTTATAAACGGAATATAAACCGTTCATTTACCAAAATAAACCGAAAGTATACTAAAAGTATACCAAAATCATCATTCTCATAACATATATAAAAATCATACCACATCAAGTGGCTTTCACTAATAGTACCAATATTCATCATATACGCTCAATTGACCATTTAATGGTCTCATAACCCAAATATTCATACATATATTCATAATTCCTTCTCATCTCAATATAAACATACATTCATCAATTTTGCCACCTTGATTGCACATATACGTCAATATAATCAAATAACTATAGTTACATAAGAGTAAGTATATGTAAGCATTGGATTAACAATTACTTACCTAAAGCTTTAACTCCTTCACAAAGCCAAGCTTTCCCCTATTGAGTAGGGTCTTTTCCTCTTCCACTTCCTATACCCAATTATTGATCAATCCAAACAAATAAACATTACAATTCATTCTAACACACAAAGTGCAATTTAATGCTCCAATTCAAAATAACCTAAAGATACACACACTAATCCAAAAATCCTTAAATTGCTATCAAAACTAGGGTTACATGTTTATAGCAAATTCTAATTAGAATCACTCAATTTGGTTGTATGTGAAATTAATTATAGATTTTAGAATCTATTTGGCCAAAACAGAATAAAACAGAGCATTACTATGAGCTCTGAAATGTTCAGTCCTAATTGATAAGATTAACAACAGAATTCGGGCAAGTTTAAAACATAAGCAATCTAGAGGACTCTCTAAGGTTTTCAGATCATTAAAGATAACCTAAAGATACACACACTAATCCAAAAATCCCCAAATTGCTACCAAAGCTAAGGTTACGTGTTTATAGAAAATTCCAATTGGAATCACTCAATTTGGTTGTGTGTGGAATTAATTATGGATTTTAGAATCTATTTGGCCAAAACAGAATAAAACAGAGCATCACTATGAGCTCTGAAATGTCCGGCCCTAATTGACAAGATTAACAACAGAATTCGGGCAAGTTCAAAACATATAAAACCTAGAGGACTCTCTAGGGTTTCCAGATCAGTAAAGCTTGCTCAAATCAGAGTTGTAGAACTTAAGATATGGCAAGAACAATATGACTGAAAAACAGAGTAATTCTACCCGAAATTGCAACCAAGAAAACTCAACTCAAAACAACTCAAATCACAAGAAAACTTACCAATATGACTTCAATAGATATCAAAGACCTTCTAACCTCCCAAATTGCTCGCTCCACAAGATCACAAGCTCACCAAAAATCACTCACAAGCTCCCTCTTCTTCTTTCTCTCAAAACCCTCTTATTCTTCTTCCTTTCTCTACACCACCCACTCACACACACATATTTAAATATACCATTAGCAAATAACCAATCAAAACTTTTCGAAAGCCCCTAAAGTCTTCTTTACTTTAGTAAATAATTATTACCTATTATTATATTATTATATTACATATATATCTCTTAATTACTTATAACAACAGCAACAACAACAACAACAATAATAATAATAATAATAATAACAACATTATAATAATAAGTGGACATAATTAAATACACCTAAATATCATCATAAATATCCACTTTGGTCCTTAATGAATCACACTTCTTCCCAACTAGTCCTCAACTTATAATTGCTACAATCAAGCCCTTACACTCTAGTCCCTTTTTACCATTCCAACACAATCTTAAACTTAATTAAAACCCACCATCTAGCATGCATAAAATATATTACATACGTCATACTTACGTATGTTTTAAACTGGGTGTTACATTTCTCCCCTCCTTATAAAAATTTCATCCTCGAAATTTAGTACTCACTACTTACAAGGAATAAGTACAAATATTTTTTTTTGCTTTATTAGCTCTTCTACCCATCATGTTGCTATCTCCTTATTCCCTAATTGCTTAGGCTTAACATAGACATTCTCATTCACAATGCAAAAATGAATTACACCTTGTAGTAAATTAGTAATCCACTTGTATTACATTTATACCATCCTCAACATTTCCTAACACAACCCATTGATCATAACTCATCCATTGCACACTAGACTTTATTATAAGAACCTAACAACAAAAACACACTTTACGAGGAATCGACCAAAATTTCGGCAGAAACTCCCTTAGCATAATAGACATCTCCCTACTATAGTAGGGCTAATCTTGAAATAAAAATAACTATACTTCTAATAACAATCCCAATTGGGTTCAGTTATCTACCATAGTACAATTACATATTGTTCCACATATCTTGGACTAAATATTCATTTCCTTTAAAATCTTTAAAATTTCCCTTATTTGAGCCTTAACAAAGTTATGCAACTTAGAAATTCTTTAAATACATACTTAACATTATCCATTCATTCTTAATTGTATGGTACTCAATAAATCACAATTTCAAACAAACATTACATTCATACCTTCATAGTCTCAATAGTTCTTCCATACAATAAATCTCATTCACACATACAAGCTTAAAGTATCTACATATAGAACTATACCATTCACATTTCAACATTATATTCATTTCCTCACATCATTCATTCAAGCCATGTACACATATACATTTTATACATATTATATATATCATTCATACCACATCATTTACTTCTCTAAATTATTTATAGTAACACACTTCTCACGGTAAATCATAATTCATACATCTTCACAATATATATATATATATACAATATTTTATTTCCCACCTCATTCAATCAATCAATTCAACATTCTTAACAACATACATACATATTATGTATATATTACACCATATCACAAACTTGTCAATTCATTTAAAACAATATAGTTCTCAGATTCAATCAATCCATCATTTATCACTTTCACAATCTATATAATTCATTTTCATACTATATTCAAGTACCAACTAACATCTTTACAATAAACACACATATGCCACTAGGCATATCTTATTTAATATTATACTCAATCACAATTCAACATATTTTCAATTCATATATTTATTCATTTCACATCACCTCTCTTGTTCATTTCATGCATAGCCATTCATTTTTCATATTCAAAAGAATTAACATATATACCATTATATTAATAATCACTTATACAAAATACTTCAACTCTTTCAAAAGCAAAGTTCTCCTCTATCCTTGTCTACTCATACTCATAAC
>CATIWO010488844.1:0-13586 GCA_949673435.1 Macaranga tanarius
CTTCCTTCTTTTTACCCTTTTTTGTACTTGCACACACTGATTTCTTTACCATTGCAACTCTATATGATTTTCTCCTTCAAATTAGGTATTAATTCGACTAACAATGAAGCAACAAATTAAATAGAACCCAAAAACCGTTCAATGTTACCAAACAATTAACCGCACAAAAGAAGGTGGAAGAAGAACGTGGGGTAGAAGGTGGGGTAGAATGTGGGGAAGAATGTGGGGAAGACGATGGGAAGAAAAGAAAGATGAGGAAAAAAAACGCAGCCAAACAAATCAAAATAAAAAGATGCAAAAGTGAAAGCCAAAATAAAAAAAGGAAAAGGACACGCGCGTAAATAACAAAAATGGGAAGGACATTTACTGTTAATGACTTCTAAAAGGGCTCTAGTTATGTAATTTTCTCAATCTTTTATGGCTAAAGTTGGGTGTCATGACGCTACAGTAACGTCGCAACTCGTGAGTAAAGTCCAATTTACCTTTAAAAAAAATCAAATGTCCCCTTTAAAAAAAATCAAATGTCCCCCTTATCATGGGAGTATTTTTGAAAATGAATTTGCGATCGCTATCCATCTTTTATATATGGAATATATGGGATGCCTGATTAATAATTCATCATAGTTTAAAAAAGACAACATGGTTTAAATGACTTAGCATTTAATAATTTTTTCTAGTGTAATCGGGTGTGTTATATTCAAATACATCAGCATATATATCATGATCAATATATATGTATCCTGAAATTATGCTGTAAATCAAATGAGGGCCCATCCATCTTAAACAAAATTATCGTTGGAAGATTTTGTTTAACTATTCATTAGATTGTAAGTCAGTGTTTGACAGCAGGAAGCTTCATTTGACACTCCTAATATCTTCTTCTTTTTTCCCTTTTCTTCTATTAATTTAATTTTTCACATGCAATCGCTGCATGAGGAAGCTTCAATATTAGAGTTAGTTGATATATCACACTACATATATATTTAGGCCCCCCATAGTATCCAGTGACATAACACCTTAAGATTTATTATCTTTTGGATTAAATGGCTGTAAATAAAATGGTCAAGTACCTTGTACCAAAAAAATAAAAAAAAAATTAGAACCAATCCTAACAAATAATTTTTTTTTAGTCAGTTGTCATATATTTCTATCATATTCGTTGTCTCTCTTTTTTTTTTTTAGCATAATATTTGTTTTTTTTTATAAGCAAAATCTTTTATTTTATTAAACTTGAGGGGAACTGGCAAGTGTTTTTATAACTTTTTTGCACCAAAAGCCTGCCTAATTAAAGTCAGTAATTTATGGGCAACTGCATGGTTACTTCCCTAAATTCCTCCATTAATCAATTCAATTGAATGTTAGATTATTTTTTTTATGCAAGTTAGTGATTGATTAATCATGTGTGGTTAATTATAAGCATTCATAGTCATATCATTGAGTGCTAAAGCTTGAACTTTTTTTTTTTCTAAAAAAAAAAAAAGCTTGCACTTTTTAATAGAATCCTTCATTAAGTTTGTTAGGTTCCAACCCAAAATCAACTGATTTTACTACATTAATTGGCGTTTGTTTGTTAGATTACAACTTAAAATTAATTAGATATGAGATAATATCAATTTAATATATTTCGATCCAAACTAATTGACATTTATTAGATTTCAACACAAAAACCATCCATTCAATTTGTTAAATTTCAACTTAAAATTCATTAAATTTCAGTCCAAAATCAACTGCTATTAGATGGATGAACATAAATAAGTTCTCAAACTATACTAAAAAAAATTGGGCACTAAATTAATGGGTCCAATAAATATTGCCCCTCGTGAGAAGCGTGAATATCATACAATCAAATAAAAAGAATATAATAGAATTATATCATAACCAAATTTTAATTATATATTAAATTTCAACCTAAAACTTATTGTTGCTAAAAAAAGCCTAATAAATATATGAAGACCCAAGTTTTGAAGTGAAAGTATTTAATTAATTGTTTCTCTACTTTAGGCATAAGAATTCTCAATTCTACTTTTGGATCTATTGAAATTATGTTAAAAATTTAGAGGAAAATTTGTCATTAAATCCCATATGAGTATTATTACACAAACATATGGTCAAATTATAAGATATAGCTCACACCGACGAATTGTTATGTTTCTATACAACCTTTTGAACGTGGGTTTGTCGTCAAAGGGAAAAATGTTACACTAAATTATGAATAGGCGATATTTATTTTTCACCAAGAAAAATTTTAAAAAATATTTATGTTAAAAAAATGGTCCGGTGGTGTTTAATATGTTGGCATTTAGCAAGAAGGGGAAAAGGCGACAAAATGGAATAGCGACATAGGCACATAAAAGTCAGCGATTTTACTAAACTGCTCTGTTCTATTAACTCTATTGTTTTCTCGGCCTCTGCTTCAGATTTCCTTTAGATTTTTGTCTCCCACACGTGCACCTTTCCCCATCCACTCCTTCCTTTCTTTAATTTCTCTTCTACTTACCATTTCAAACAAAATAAGAAATAAAAAATTTTGAAGAGGAAAAATAATTATAGTTGAACTGCGTGGCATGGTTGATTTTTTTTTGGACAATGTCCATATTTCAGGACTGACACGAAATTCATAATCATCGGGACGGATAAGAGGTTAGCAATTAGTTGTTAGATGTTAGTATGTTTTAAAAACCATTTGTTAAGCCACCACTAAAGTGTGATCTCACATGCCTAGTGTGGGGAGAGTAATTGAACCCAAGATCTCTCCCTCCCAATATTTTTGTATGATTGATATTTTTATTTGTAAAATTATAAAAACTAGTCGTTGATCCACGCGTTGTGCGAAATGTTTATAAAATAAACTTTAAATATGAAGGTTAAATTCACAATATATTTAAATTAAATTATATATATGAAGGTTATAATATATAAAAAAAATGAAAATAAATCTTTTATATGTATATATAGTTTTATAGTGGTTGATACTAAATAGAGTTTTAGGTTAAAAGAAGATTATTTTAAATAAGTAATTAACTAATTAATTTGTATATATTTTTTAGGAAATTATTGTGATTATTTAGAAAAATATTATGAATTTTTAGAATTGAGCATATAAGTTCATAGAGCTGAATACTAAATAAAAAGAAGGGACACGTATCAAAATTTGAGCTTAATAATTTTAAGAGTTGGAATTTAATATATATATATATAAATTTTAAATTCGAATTCTCGTAACCACTATCTACAAGTATTGGTAAAAGTTTATTATCTAGCTATATTATTTATCTCACAACTCATTAAATCTTCATTCAAAAAAAGTATTGTGTGACCTTCATGCATATAGTTGAACCGTTAATTTAAAGTGATCTTATTAATATTTTTATTTATAAAAAATTTAAATTAAATTTTTATAATTACTATCCATCAATATTTATCATCTATATACGGTGAGCTCTCTATATTTAGCTCATTACCTATTAAATCTCTATTAAAAAAATAAGTCAGGACTGTGTGACCTCAATCCATACCAACTATTTACGTGAGAGAATTTACTTTTTAGATGGAGTTAAAAAGTTAATTTTCTCAAAATTTAAGTCAAATAAATCCACTTATAAAAATTGGATAAAATATATCTTATTAGAGGGGAGTTTTTATATAAGCTTTTCAATATAGTTAATTGTATATCAACTTTTGTAATTTTAAAAATATGAAATCAAATTTTAGAATGCCTATATGCTTCAAGTTTCTATAAGAGCCAATAAATTAAAAAAAAAAAATCACAAATGCAATTTTTTTTGTTATTGACTAATAAATGCATGAAGAGTTTTGAAAGGTTCTTTGCCCTCTTGTCTCTGCTTCTAAACCTGATTCAGTTTAAATGTTATCTGGTCTGTCTTTTTTTCTTTTTGAATGATTGTATGTACTATTTTTAAATCTACTTGTAAAAGTAACTCCCACCATAGAAAGTAATTATATATTTCAAGTAATTAATATTTTCAACTTCAAAATGTCCATATCTAACGCCATCTAAAGAGTTTTCTCTCTCTTTTTTTTAGCATCTGGTTGGATTGGTTAATTTCCAACACTACAAAAGGAGAAATCAAGAGGGGTAGAGGTTCGATCATTGATTTCCACAATGAACGTTCACACATTTTGTCACTTGGCCTACTCATGGGACTAAAGGGTTCTTTTATTGGTAGAAGTACTTTTTATGTAATTTTATTATTTTGAACCAAAAAATTATTGTTAGCACGTTATTGTAATGGATTGCGACAATGGACATGCAATAATGCAAAAATGACAAAGGCAGCTAATCAAGAATGTGATGAAGTGGAATACAATATTTCATTGATGATGCCTACCAATACCAGGAAAATTCAACAAAATTGGTTAAAAGAAAAATAGCTACACACGTCCAAACATTTGGTTACAATAAGAGTATGTTTTTTTTTTTTCTTGAACAAGATGAAGAAGAAAAAATTCTCTTCCGTTAAAAACAAACTAAAGGACTAATAACAGACAAAAAAAAAAAAAAAAAAAACTCCCTACCAACTTAGGGATTCCCATATATGGGAAACCACTTGTAGCCAAATAACACAAATCTGACTAATGATGGTAGATGAGCTTCAACTAAAAAACAAACGTACAAAACTGAAACACAAACAGACACAGCTATAAAACAAACCAACAAATACAAAAATATACAAAAGCCAACACTTAAATCAGCCATAGATAGGTAGGCAATGGCCTTTGAGGATGTAGATCCTGCCTTTTGTGCAGATGGATCTTTAACTACCCAGCAAAACAACAACAAAACACACACTGAGGGAGTCCGGAGTCCTATAGACCTTCATCCTTCCTTTGCTAAATTTCTTCGAGTTGTCTCAAACCATCCAATGAAACCTAGCCGATCAACAATAAAATCAGTACAACACAAACACAAGCACATTAACGAAAATACAAATAAAAGTGCACAGCACAACATTAATATATTCTATAACACAGATTAAAAACGGATCTGGGTGATTTTTTTTTTCCTAAGAGGATCAAAAAATCACTCAAATCCAATAAGAAAACAAGCTAAAAGAAGATGAAGCTGACAAAGAAAAGGAGGAGCAAGAAATACGATGAAATAGACAGGTAAGAAAGAAAAGCAAAAGACCATGAACAGGCAAGAAGAGAGAGAAGAGTTATAAAAGCTATAAAAGCTATCAGACTATCACTGCCCTATTTGCACTTACAATAAGAGTATGTTGTGCAATAATTGGTGGCACTTACTACACTTAGTAGTAGCCACCTAGTCTACAATATACAACAATCAACAATAATGCCTTGGCCATTTAAAAGGCCAGTTTGGAATATGCATATATATATTGGTTTTGGTTTTACATAACATAAAATTTGTGTTATGAATATATTACATTCAATAAGCCGAATGTATCACATTTAATTATTAGATTTATAACAATATTTATATATTATAGTTTTATTAATCAAACATAAAAACACTAACTAATTTGGTGTAATAAATTCGAAATAAACAAAAAGTTTTAAGAGGTCAAATGATTCAAATAATGTGCATGCAATGTAATGGCAACGTCAAATTAATGTAAAACCCAGAATCTACGGATATATGTTGGTCGTTTGGTCTCTTCGCACCAGCTTATCAGCAAAAGAAAATACTTCTTTTTGAGTCTGCCTGTATCTACCAGCTAGCTGACACACCTCTTAAAAATTTAAACAAGATTCAACCATTTCCCATATTTTTACAATCATTCTTTCAATTATTTTATGTTGAATTATGAATTACGGTTAAATTTAGTTGACATCGGATAGGAATCTTGACTCCCCCACATCTTGGTTTTTAAAAATTTCAGAATGAACAGTGCGTTTTGTCCAATCAAATAAACAATACATTGTATAAAAAAGTAACTCGTTATATTATGTGATTATAATTTAATAGTATTTAGAGTTAAAAATCAAACTTATGGTTATTATAAAAAAAAGGAAAAAATATTAAAAAAAATACTATACTATGTGTTTATACCATTTTTCAATTGAGCATTTTCATAATTTTAATTATATTGCATGTTAATTAATTAATATTTTATTATTTGTCATTTTGTTAAAGTTTACAATATAACATTAATTAAATTTTTATTATAATAGTAATAGATTGTTTTCAAATATTTAACATCTATTAACTATTGTAACCTCATAATAAATCAAATTAACAACAAATTTAAATAAATTTATAATACAATTAAAAGTTTCTTGATAGTTTAAAATCAACTAACATTTGAATCAATAATTTATTAATTTTACGTGTATTTTAATTAATTTATCTTTAATATCGAACTCCAAAAAAAAAAAAGCACTTTTGTGTGTGTTTTTAAAATTTGTTGTACATTCGAAAAATTGTAACTTTGATACTACTAAAATCAAATCCTCAGAACTGACCCATTTACCTATCAACCTAATCCTGAATAGTTGTGTATACGGATCCATTCACCCGCGCAGACTTCATGCATATTGGTGGGTCCGAAATTGCATGGTAAAATGGATGCTTGTGGCAGAAGTAGTCCCATTGCCATAATCCTTTGCCTGCAAACCTATATACAAATAGGAGTGTCAAAGATGCATGCATTGCATATACTGCATTCTAATTGTCTTATATGTATAATATATATAGTTTGCATTTCGTCTAATTTGATGTTTATAAACCTTCAAGGGTATAAAAATATGAAAAATGTTAAATTTAAGATTTTCTATTAGTGAATATTGATTGAATCTATAATATTTTTTATTACATTCCTGAGAATAATAGTTATTTTTATTGTTATCATGAAATTTCTATTATATTAAGAGTGGTGACATGGTTTATCCTTCAATAAAAAATGCTTTAATTGTGGAACAAACAAAAATGAATTGATATGACGAATATGTTTTATTTTGTCATTATTTTGTTAGTACGCATGGGGTTCAAGTATATAATAGTAATTGGACAATTTTAAATTGAATAACATGCCAAATTATGGGTAGGTATTTGCTATATTTAAATCCATTCCCCTACAGGTGGGTTTTTGTTCAAGTGTTTATTTAGCATCATATTCCTCCAACACAGTGTATTTTGCTGACCCAAGACAACATTGAGACCTTCAAATAAAAAAATTTAATTAAGCTTGCTGGCTACACAATTTAATCATATGCAATATACCCAAAGAAAAAAGACAATAATTTTTTTGTCCATAATGCTGTTGAATCAAGTATGAATCAGCACTATTAAAGTATACTAGTTTAGTAGTTTATGTGTAAAGAGCATCTCATGTGACCTTTTCGAGTAATAAATATATTGAAGTTCAAGCCACTTACAATTATTATTTATCAGTATAGCATATTATATATGAAGAATGCTTATTTATCTCAAAGGCTATGGATTTTTCTGGTTCCTGATAAGATCAGAATGATGATTTCTTTGCATAGCTATTATTATTTTGGTAATTAATGGGAGAAAAAAAAAGAGTTCTGACATCAAACAAAGCTATAGAATAATCTTGATATCATTATTCTGAATTCTCTTACAGTCTTTTTTTTTTTTTTTAGGGAAATCCTCTTACAGTCTTACTAACGAATTATAGTCGTTTTCCATAATTTGTTTAATAATTTTTTTAATAAAAAGGTTAAATGATCTAAATATTAATTAAATATGCAGCAGAGAATAATTTTTCCATTTTAAATAAAGTAAAGATTAATTCCACAAATAAAAAAAATAAAATATTTTCAAAGAAATATAACCACTAAACCATTCTGTTAATGGCTTTGGAATGCACTAGTTATGAGTGTTCGTGCGTGTGTATATGTATATTAGCGTTTATTTTTTAATTAATGACTTAAGCAATTAACTTAAATCATAGTAATCTTTGTGCTATATTTTTGGACAATGGGTTCAGAGTGAAGACTTAAAATAACCCCAAGATATGCTTGCAAAAAGAAAAAGTTGTCCACTTGATCCCATTATATTATTTTGAAACTTATAAACCATGAAAATTGTATGAATGACCCAGCATGTGGAATTTTTTGGATCACCTTCCACTCTCTCCTAATGTCTACTCTATAATATCAAATAGAGAAAAAGATAATCATCTTTTCATTTACAAATTGTAATAAGATAAAAGGTCAATTCTTTACACCTTTTTTAATTATAAGTTTAATTGAAAAAAATGAAAAAACTGTGGCAACCGCAAAATTAGGGACCTTTGAATGCTAATTTCAAGTGAGATTCCCTTATTGTTTGGTATGTCAATCAAACATGAATTGCCTTGTCCAACAAAGAGACAACACTAAGCATCCATGCTTTCTAATAAAAATATATATATTATATTAGAGATCACGTTTATTTATTATTCAATTTTGGAAAAAAAAAACAATAACATGAATTCATTTTTCATAACAATCTAAACCCTTCAAATAAAAATACTAACAATCGTTCGTATCAACTGATAGGAAGCTATTTTCGCATAAACTGAGATATCGAGTTCGAGTCCCAATGAATACAATCACATTACCGGATACTGGAGTATCAGATAAAAAAAATATTAGTAACTGCTTTTTTTTAAAAAAAAAAAATATAATTAGTAACTACTTTTTTAAAAAATATTTGAAATGTAGAGTTCAATTGTTCCTGTAATGAAGTTGTTACTAAGATAATATTCTTTTTATATAATTTGTCACTACTAATAATAAAAGAGAATTGAGGGCATAGAATATATAAGAAATAGATTTAGATAACAGGTAGGTGCTTAATGCGCATGGTGTTTCCTTTCCTTGTAAAGTTTTGGTTGCTTGTACCGTCCCTCTTAAGGCTTTGAAAGTGAATTCAGCTTTTGAAAGCTTCTATGCAAATATAACTTTTACTTTTTGAGATAGAAGGTTTTCAAACTTTAGACAAAGTTAAAGAGATTTTGAAAGCTCTTTCAAGAAAATAAATATTATATATATATATACATATGTTTGGTGCTTAAAGAGAAGAAAAAGCTTTTCTTGTTTTCTAACTTTGTTAAAATTTGAAATTTACCCTTTCTTTGAGCTTCTTTTTTTTGAAAAAATAGCAATAACCATTGTTCAATGCCTTTATTAAGAATTTTGAATTAGTAACAGCTTTCTCTCGAATTTGGGGAATACTGTAAACTGAATTTGCCACCCAGAGAAAGAGAGTTACAGATATTGAAGAAGAAGCAACACACACACACACTAAAAAAAACTGAATCTTGTCTTTAAAGAGTATCTTCTTTTGGAGTAAAAGCTGAAGTTCTTGAGGCTTTAGATGTCTGTTATTGTTTTGTTTCTACTCACCCTTTTATGTTTATATTTCTCTATTTTATATGTTTTCATCCAATAGTTTCTGATTGATCTTTGGCTATTGCAGCATATGCACAGACCTAAATTTTTTGCCCTTTTGCTCTTTTGGTCTCTCTCTCAAGTCTCAACTTCCCTTTTTAACCTCTAATGTAATTTCCATCAGTAAAAACAATAACAGATAGTTGTAAGGGTAAATCCTATTCTTCTATTGAAAAAAACAATTGTCTGACTTTTTGGTTTCTTTGTTCATAAAAAAATGTACAGTTTGATTAAAGAGATTGGTTGCTCAGAATCTTTTTGAAACATAAATCATTCAAGTGGGGTTAATACCAAAACCCCCAAAGAAAAAGAAGAAACAAAACAAAAATTAAATGGGTGGTTACTGGCTATCAAGCTAAATGGGAGTGAAACTTTTAGTGTTAAAAGAAAATACAAAGAAATAAGTAACGAGTGATGCTGGAATCGTCTTCAAAGCTACAACAATTTTGCAGAAGCAAAATTTCTGCAAAATTAAGAAAATAAAGAAAATGTGCACTATTATTGTGAGAAATACTACTTAATAATAAGAAATTGCCGTACCAAATGACTATTAAACTTTAGCATGGGGAACAAAATGTAACAGATTTTCAGGCTTTTTGAGCAATTGTCCTCAGTCTTTACAGTGTGCAAAGGGGTATTGAATCGTGATTGCAGGAAACTACATCATTATACCCAAAAAAAAAAACTACAAAAAAAAAAAATGGCCCTCAAAAAAATTTATTAATCCAAGTATATACCCCACGAAACATTAATTAATTACTCAATTCTTTGCAAATTCTACCTGTATTATTTAAGCTCTCCATGATAAATTAACAGAGAAATACTCTGCCATTTACTTGTCTGCTACTATAATCAAAATGATCAGCAGGCTTTAACGCTTGATTTTATATCAGATTTCTTATATAATGAGAAAGGTTTTTTGACACGATAAAAAAAATGGATACAGAAGATATGAAATTACTTGGACGGTGTTTCTGTCAAATCGAACCAGATTTGCTTGAACACCTTGATAATAAGATCATGATACTCATCTGAATTTAAAGAAAGGTAGCAAGCAAGAAGGTTTTCCAAATCTTTCGATGCCCTGATATTATTTTCCACGATCATTTCCACCATTGATTCCCTGAAATCTTTCTGAGGATCAAATGAAGATTTCACGATTGCAAGACTGTCAGAAAGACTTCGTCTTGAGCTTGAACTTGAATTTGATGACACACTCTTTCTTGCACCCTGAATTCTCCTGCTTGCTGCAATTCTTGGAGAATTAACTCTAAGCCTAAGTCCTGGAGAATTCAGAGAATTAGGTTTCTTAACAGAAGTAGTGCTCTTATGTTCTTTCATGGTTACTACACTCTCTTCTTTCACTACCTTGACTGATAACAAAGAGCCATGAGAACCCTTTTCTTGGTATTTAGCTGAAGTGCTCTTCCTATACTTGGCTGTTTCTTTTGTAATCTCTTTTTTCTTGATATGATCTTTATCGACTTCATAATCTTCGAGTTCAGTAGGAGGCTTTGTTATGATTGGTGGAAGATCAAGATCGGATATATCTAGCTTATCGAATTTGGTAGCAAGAGATTTCTTGTCAACATCAATGATAATGTCATCGTCAATGCCATGAGAAACGAGTTTACAGCCACAAGAACTCGACCACTCCACCGTCTTATCAAACGACTCGGTAGCAAGGACATGATCAGACCTGAATTCTGGTGGGAACGAGTCATCTTCGCAGAGGCCCGACGACTCATCACGAGAGCTATTGGAATCAGAAGCAGAGTAATCAGGTGGAGAGTCTGATGACTTTGTCCAAAGGGTAGCAGGGCAGCTGCAATTGGCTGAGATAGAGGAGGTGACAAGCTTGGGAGAGGAGCACCTGAGGGGTCTTCTCTGGAGCAGTCTTCGTTTAGAGGATTTCGTTGGCGGGTCAGGGGAATGGGTATCTGTAGATTTTGAGTTGGTGACAGAATTAATATGGAATCGTTGGCTACTTGGGGTAAGTTCTCTAGTAAAATGGTATGACTTTCTTGGATATGAAGAGTGATGGTGGTGGTGGTGGTACCGGTGGGTTTGCTTTATTTTTGATGGCTGTGTAGTTGCAGCAGCAGCTACCGATGATTTTTTTGTTGGTGCTTGTTTTTTCTTGATGGAATGAGAGGTGGCAGCAGCAGCAGCAGCAGGAGCAGGAGAGGTAGTAACGTTACTGTGGTTTCTGGTTCTGCCCATTTCTTTGAGCTTGTAGAACCAAGCATTAGGCATCATATCAGATAATCTGAACCTGTAATTACCCATCAAGAAACTTCTTTCTTCTTCTTGTTCTCCTTGTTGCTTCTCTCTTGCGATCTATCAGAGTGTGAATGTGAGTGTTCGTGCGTGTGTCTGTGTCTGTGTATCTATTGAAACAAAAATTTGTGTCTGTTTGGGTGTAAGCAAATGATAGAAAAGGAAACATAAAATAAATAAATAGAAAGATCTGGATAGAAATTGGGATGGGGAGAGGTGGGGCCACTAAAAGGAACACAGGAAAAAAAAAAAGGTAATGGTTTTTTGTTTTCGGGTCCACATGGTAAATGGCCTTACTGGGTTTCTGATGATTTTAATCACCTAACCAAACAGAAACTTGTTCTTTTATTATGATTGTTGTTTTGTTTATTTCTAAACAATAACAGATTCTTTCAATCTTTTTCTTCACTTTCCATCTTTCTTTGTGTTTCTTTTTTTTTTTTCTTTGCATCTGTTTTGATAAGTCATATAAACTTTTAATTATTTTAAAATTCGAGTCAAATAAATCATATTACAGTTAAAATTTTTTACAAAATTATTTTTTTAAAATATAAAACTCGAATTTAGAACTTGTTTAACAAAATTTAAAATCTTTTCGTTTCTTTTTGTTTCTATTTGATAGGAGTAATGCTAGCTGTTCTTTGAAACAGCTTAAGAACCAAAATGGTAGCTTTTTTTTTATGGGGGGGTGGCTAATGCTAGCTAAGAGCTTTTGTATTATCTCAACCCGTTTTTGTAGTACAGTTGATCAGTTTCGTTCCAACCTTTTTCTTGTCCATTTGGCTTCCATGCAAGGTGGATTGCTTGCTGCCCGATTCATCACTATCTTGCGTTGTTTTGTTTTCAAGTTTCCAGCATATAATTTAGCACCAAATCATTGGTATTGTAGCAGTACAATTTTTTGAACTTCCTCCTGTTGTAATGAGGTGTGCATCACATAGGCTACAAATTCCAAGGTGATGTTTGTTTTTAAGATTTGTGACTAAGAATTTTTCCAAAAATTTTCTCTCGTACTACATTTAAAATTGATATATATATTCTCCAACAAATTTATAAAGTAAACTTTAGCGGAAGATAAATTTCAAAAAATTTATAAATTTTATACTGTAAAATTCAAATCAATTAAATTTTATAAGATGAATAAAATTTTTTTAGCATCTATTTTTCATTTATAGCACTCAAGCTTGATATCATATATTTAAAAAAATCTAAACTTTTCAATCACTTAAATCAAGAGGATATGGATAATTTTATTTTTAGTATCATTCTTTAAACAATTTTGAGGGTTAAAATTCAAATTCTATAGAATTTGTTTTATGCATCCCAAAAAAAGGTATGCATATACTACTTCCATCCATTCCAATTATCGTTTAAGGTAGTGTCACAAAAATTAAAAATTATATTTAATAGGCATAATTATAGGTGCAAATAACTATATTACCCTCTTTTAGAAATACCAAAAGTCATACTTCATCAAACTCTAAAACGAAGATATGGGTGAAGTTGGAAATAAAAGTTTATTTTTTATTGGTAATCTAAAAATGTCATTTGAAGTGGAACAAATTTTATTTTTTAAAACGACAAATAAAATGGAACGGAGAGAGTATAAGATTTAGAGCAACGAAAGTTTTTTTTCCTTGGTAATTTCATTCCAATATTGGATTGTTGCTAGGGGTGTTCATTGCTTCCGAAATGGCCGAACCGAAAACTGAACCGACCTTATTCAGTTCGGTTCGGTTTACATTTTTAAAATTTTCAAATTTTTTGAACCGAATCGAACCGAAATTTGGTTCGGTTCGGTTTTATATAAAAAAAATATAAACTAACCGAAATAACCGATTATTTATTTATTATTTATTTTTATATTTCTAAATATTTTTTAAAAATATATACAAATTTAATATAAATATATAAATAGGTTG
>CATIWO010488912.1:0-11565 GCA_949673435.1 Macaranga tanarius
TATCCCTATAATATTTGATACACATTTAGGTGGGTGGACACACATTGCATGATGTGATTTTAAATTATGACTGAACTATGGTCATTAAAATCAATATTTGATATAATAAGGCAACCATAACTATATATACTTGTCTACATACTTGTTTGAAATTCTAAACATTATATAGATTTAATATGCTATATGCATTCAAAAATGTTAAGCATAGTCAAATGCATAAGGATTTTTATCCTAAACCATATACAAACATGAATATATTATTATCATTAAATAATCAGCTGATGATTATGAATGCTGAATTGAGAATTCAGTTGGTACAATTATGAATGCTTTAGTCATACATTGAGTGAACTCACTCATATATGAATTTTGCATGACATTTATCATTATTGATTCTAATTTAAGTCATTAATTTGCAATTATATCACATACACGATATAGTATAGCATAAATTATCTTTGTTTGCAAAATAATAATTCCACTTGTTAGTAACACAATACCATGAATATATGTAAAATATCCTATGCACATAAGACATCTCTGCCTAAATTTCTCATATCTACAATACATAGTTTTTGCAAAATATGATTCAACGTGTTGCTACATAAGGCTTATGATGTTTTCTCGTAGAAAAAAATGATTGCACACGAGATCGAGCGGTAAAAAATGGCAGACAAAGTCCGAAGTCGACAACACTTGAGCTTTGATAAAAGCCAAAATCAGCAATTCATAAGTAAGGATAAAAGGTCACGAAGACGACATCGACAATGCAAGAGCTCCAAGAGAGCATTTGAGAGAGCTCCAAGAGAGCATTCCTCAAAGCTCCAAGAGAGCATTCGACAAAGCACCAAGAGAGCATTCGACAAAGCTCCAAGAGAGCATTCCTCAAAGCTCCAAGAGAGCATGAGTGTTTCACTCCCATTCAACAAAAAGCTCTAAGAGAGAACGAGTGTTTCAATCCTATTCAATACAAAGCTCCAAGAGAGCACGAGTGTTTCATTCCTATTCAACAAAAAGCTCCAAGAGAGCACAAGTGTTTCACTCTCATTCAATAAAAAGCTTCAAGAGAGCACGAGTGTTACACTCCCATTCAATAAAATTCAGCTCCAAGAGAGCACTAGTGTCGTGATACACTATTCAACAACGATTTTGTGACTTCCATGTCAGAATTCATTGAATAAAATGCTCCAAGAGAGCACTGGTTGTGATACACTATTCATAAAAATGAATCCAACACTCATTTTAAGTATAACGAATTCAACACTCATTTTAAGTAGAACGAATTTAACACTCGTAAGAAATTCGAGTGAAATGGAATCCCTTACTCGTAAGTAATTCGAGAAAAATGAAATTCAACACTTGTAAGTAATTCGAGTGACATTATACACTCGTTTTGAATGAGACAGAAAGTCCTACTAAATGAATATTGCAACATTCGAGTATCTGAGTATGCCCAGATCTAGATCGAAAGGACAAGTAACTTCAGAAAAATCCTGTATCAAGCTTTTATAAGCTGCTTAATAGTACGAGTTTGAGATAACCTCTAGTTGAACATAAATATTCAACACTATCGAGGGGAAGAATATGTTCATAACATTCATCTCCAGTTCAAATATTGAGGGTCTCGTAAGAAATATACGAGTACCGTTTGTTCCCTTGACAAGATTACAAACATTTTTCAAACATTCGGAAGATATAAAGTGTTCAAAAAAATGATACATGGGAACGACATACGAATCTCTGATTATAAAGCGTTCGAACAATTTCGGTAAAACACTTCTTATAAAATACGAATATTACTCCCTAGTTAATAATGAACTACTAAGTTATGAGGCATATGATACGAGTATCACAAAGCTCGTGAGAAATGAACGAGTTCTCAAATTGTAAGAAATGAAGGTGTTTCACAGTATTGGAAAGGATCTTCGGTAAAGGTACGAGTCTTGGAATTTATAAAAGGCAAGTATCTCAATCACTAGTACTTTAAATGGTAAAGCTCCGATGCGCACTACATACGAATATCGAACGAATCCTGGTGGGTAACGAACGAATCCTCCACGGTGAGAAGCAATCAACCCATACTCATGAAAAATTGAAACGAGTATCTAGGAGTCCTTACGAATGTTTCAGACTCACAAATAATGAAGTGCTTCAAACATTCATAATTATTAGAGAACGAGCAAAAAGTCAACTTTGTCGAACATAAATATTCGATACCATGGGGGGCACATCTGATAATTTCAGAATTGGCTCAAGCCCATAAAGAGTCCTAATTGGGACTCTTGCTCCTAAAGGCAATCCGAATTAGGAAGATTAATCATAAGATAAGAAGTATCAAACGAGTCCTAATTGGAATAGGACTAGGTATGCCTCTCTCTTATGCCTATACATAGCTCATAATTCTCTCATATTGATTATGTTGAATAGACTTTCTCTGACTTAAGCATCGGAGAACCTATGGATCTAAGATCCTAGGCTCATCCAAGGTGTTCTCTTGTGTTTGTAGGTCTGGAGGAGGTTCACTATTCATCAATTAGGAAATCCAAGAAAAAGACCCTTTACAGCTCTTGAATCAAATTTAGAGCGATTAATGTTAACAGTAGAAACGAAACAAAGGTAGCCAAAAACTTTAATATGATCATTAGTAGGTGTTTTAGAATATAAGATCTCAAAAGGGGTTTTGTTTTGAAGAATATGAGAAGGAATTCTGTTGCTTAAAAACACAAAATGAATAATACAATCAGTCCAAAAATGAATAGGTAATGATGCTTGGAATTTCAATGCTCTAGCAACATTAAGAATATGTTGGTGCTTGCATTCAACAACACCATTTTGTTGTGGTGTATAAACGCAAGTGGTTTGATGAATTATGCCTTTAGAATTGTAAAATTCTAGCATGTTAAATTCCAAGCCATTATCAGTTCTTAAAATCTTAATAGATTTATTAAACTGAGTATAAACAAGATTATAAAAGGACTTGATGATATCTCAAACTTCTGATTTTTATTTTAAAGGGAAAAGCCAAGTGTATCTACTATGATCATCAACTAAAGTAAGAAAATAACTATGTCCATAAAAGGATTTTGTACTTGCAGGACCCTAAATATCTACATGTACCAATTCAAAACATTCTTTAGTAACATATTCACTTAAAGGAAAGGGTAATTTTCTCTGTTTAGAATAATGACAAACATCACAAGGAGCATTTTCAATATAAGAAGTAATATTTGAATCAAATTTTTATAATGTTTTAATTCTGGCATTTGACAGATGTCCTAATCTAAAATGCCAGATAGCATTCTCAACATTAACATAAGAAATAACGGAATTACAAAAAATATTTAAATTAGAGTTTTGAACCAAATGATATAGTCCTCTTTTCTTTTTAGCTAATTCAATCATCTTCCATCTCTTGATGTCCTGAAGGAATAAAGAATCATAATAAAGGATCAAGCAAAGGTTTAAAGAATCTGTGAGTTTACTAGCAGAAAGCAGGTTAAACCCAAAAATAGGTACGTAAAGGACATCATTCAGTACAAGAGAATTAGAAAGATGAATAGTACCCATGATAGAAACAGGAATTATAACCCCATTTGGCAGATGAACATTAGCATCTTTGACATTTTTATAAGATGAAAATGACTGTAAAGAATTTGTTATGTGGTCTGTGGCACCACTATCTATAATCCAGTCAATATGATTCTTATTTGAAGACAAATAAGAAATATGTGTTGAATTGCAATAGCATGTATAAAAAGAATTACCTGAATCAGAAAAATAAGAATTTTTAAAACTTAAAGCTGTGTTGACAAAACATTTCTCAGATGATTTAGATGTGGAGGAGTTTTGAATCAAAGCAAGAAGCTTATTGTACTGTTCTGTAGTGAAAGGAAAAGAATTCCCTTGATTTCCATTTTGCATCTCTGATTGTACAGATGAATCAGAGTTAAAGCCTTTTTGTTCAGTTGCCATAGCTTCAACATTATTTGCATACCGAGTCCCTGATCTATTTCTTGGCACATATCCTGGTGGGTAGCTATGTTTCTTGTAACACTTATCAATTGTGTAACCTGGTGCACCACAATGAGAGCATACTGGCTTTTTACTATTGCTAGGATTAAATCTTGAATGAACATTGCTGCCCTTAGCCAAGAAAACACTTGAATCTTGTTGAGAAAAATCAGAATTAGCCTTTGCAAGAAAAATATTAGAATTATTGTTCATTCCATGTACTGCATTTCCAAATTGCCTTTCATGTTGTATAACCATTGAAAAAACCGATGGCAAAGGATCAATAAGCATGATCTATGACCTGACAGTAGCAAAATTGTCATTCAACCCTTTTAAGAACCTAACAACATGATCATTTGATTGGTAATTTCGAACAATCTTTAAAGCTTCACAACTGCATTTTGGATCACAAGAATAAATGGGTATTGGTCTCAAATTAACCAATTCATCCTAAAGAATCTTCAATTGTGTAAAATAATCTGTAATAGTTAGTGAATTATGATGAAAAGCATAAATTTCACTCTGTAAATCTGCAATTCGATATGCATCTCCCTGTGAAAACCGTTCCTTCAAATCATTCCAGATATCAATTGCATTATCTAGCAAGTAATGCTTTGTGCTATAGAAGATGAAACAGCTCTGTAAATCCATGAACTCACCATAGTATTACATCTTTCCCAAATTTCAAAGCTTGGATCATTCTTAGAAGGAACCTGAATTGAACCATCAACAAACTTGAGTTTGTTTTTCGATAACAAAGCCATCCTCATTGCTCTGCTCCATGCGTGATAATTCCTTCCATTAAGTGGATTCGTAACCAAAATCAAAGAGGAATTTTCACTTGGATGCAAATAGTAAGGGCTTGATGGGTTCTCTTCAAATCTTGCCATGTTTCCAGATCAAGAACAAATTGAATTCAAGAATTGAAAGAAATCAAGAAATGAGAGTTTCAAGACGAAGAAACAATCTAAAGAAACCAACAAGACTAGCTTGAATATCTCAAGAAGAAAGAATAAAATCACATCAAAGTAACTAGAAAAGAAAAGTGTTTGTTTCTCGAGAAAGCTCAAAAAAAAAAAAAAATCAATGCTCTGATACCATAATAAGAAAATGAGCTTCTTTTTTATTTAAAATAAATAAATAAAGAATATGTGTTTTTATATTATGCAGCAGCCTTAGTGAGCTGACACAAATATACAGCTGGTAAAAATATAACTAATGACAGTAGAACAAAATAGTTATAGGTAACTGTTATACAAGTTAAAATAAGATGTTGCTGATCCTACAAACTTTATCATGCACATTCATACATCTTGCTATTTCTTCTACTGAGAATATGCTGCAATAGTATATGCAAGAAAAGAACAATGAGATTCAATGCAAACAGCACTCTCAAGCTCCACATTTCCAAACGGGAAATTTTTTTAGCCCTT
The DNA here is from genome assembly GCA_949673435.1 of Macaranga tanarius. NCBI lineage: Eukaryota > Viridiplantae > Streptophyta > Magnoliopsida > Malpighiales > Euphorbiaceae > Macaranga > Macaranga tanarius. Next base: position 5,445 of record CATIWO010488912.1, read on the forward strand.
CTCTCCTCTTTCCGGTTACGTTTTTAACTAGAATGCTAGTGCCTGATTAAAAAGACTGAACACAGCTACAGCTGTGGTGGATATAATTTGGTTTGAAATGGTCTCCTATCGACCCCACATTTTGGACTTTGACATATTGATGTGACGCCAAAAATAAACATCAATGAGAAATGAGAGAAACATGCATTAGAAGAGTTTCTCTAAATTTTAAAAAAATATTAGTTTATCTAAATTATATTACTCCTTTTTTTTTTTTTTGATAAAATTATTTATCAACTCTTAGAATTAGAAAATCTTGAAGTTCTTATCTTTTATATATGAGTAGGATAGACTGGCTAATAAATTAGTGCCACGACAATGAATGGTGCCGTGATTCAATTGCACAGACGTTTGACATATAAGGGCTTCAGTCTTCACAGGATGATTGCGAGAAGTTGAAACATTTAAAGAAGGATAAAAATTCTCCACTGATTGCCGATGAGGTAACGTAATAGCTACTGTTAACTTTTCTTGAATTGCATGTGAGGTCAAGGTTTAAATTCTATCTATATTGATTTTAAAAGTTTAAATACTAACATTTTTTATTTGTGAAAATTAATTTTTACCATATTAAAAGGTCGATCTCTCCTATAATTAAAGAGAGAATTTTCTATTATTTATTATAATTATTTAATATACAAATGTTATTAATAATGCTGAAAAAAAATATATATATATATATATATATTTTTTAATTTTAGTTATATAGACACAAGCGTTTGCACTGTAGAATGACTAATATAATATATTATAAGAATTTTGTAAAAATTAATTTAATATAATCAGTTCAAAAATTTTAATATAATAAATTATAATAATTTAATGTATTATTATTTGAAAATATAAGTTAAATGTTACGTTTTTTAAAATTAATGTCAATAAGTGTTGAAAAAGTAGCTCAAAAACTCACGAGCTCTACATTTTCTCACACACTTTACAACTGGTATATACAATCAGTTTATATAACTAGCTATTCTCTCTCTCTCTCTCCTTATGTGTAAGCATGCATAACGCATGAGCATGCAAAAGTCAACAACAAGTTACAAAGAGAATATTCTAAAAGAGGTAAAATGCTGTGTATGACACTTGTTATCTGATGATGATCATGTGGATCAGATTGAAGAAATGAAACTTATGATGAGCATAACCCGAGCTCTTTCACTGTCCTTCTGCTGCTGTTAATGTCACCATTTTTTGATTTCTAATAATAAGTTTTACTTGTAATTACTGATTTGTATTGTAAGGAAAATTATTCAATATTTTATCATTTTAAATATTTTTTAAAAATAAACTTTAAAATTAATAGTTCTTTTTATAAACTAATTTTTTAATTAATTAATATCTCCTTTAATTCATTGTTTTAATTATAAAAATTTATTCATTAAAGGTTATACTTAGTCAGAAACTTGAGCACCTAATACGTACGTACATAGACTTCCAGAACAATGAATAATTAGGATAAAAGATTAACAGTGATAGGACATTATTTAATGTAATTTTTCCATTTTATTGTTTTCATTGAATTTTTTTTCCACCCTTGTGTTCCAGAAACATAATGCTTCAACAAAAGTTTCTGCCTTTTCAATTTTCTAATTAATTTTCCACTTCCAAAATGATAACTTCGGTCATGAACATTTATTGATCTTGTTGATGCAAATTCATTTCCAAAATTTCTACATATGCTGATATAGACTCTTATGATAATTATTTTGGACAAATGACGTCCCATTGATTTAATAATGATGTAATTTTTAAAATGCTGAAAAGAATAATCAAGATATAATGCTACTATATAATACTAAACTCGTAAGTTTAGTGTAACTTTTTGTTCCAAAATTAATTATTTCTGAATTCGCATTATATATAACTTCACATTATATTATTATTTTTATTTTAATGTAATTATAAAAATATTTTACGGATTTGAGTGGAATTCGAACTTTTGAATTTTAATATTTAAAAGTTATATATTTTAAAATTTTGTATAAATAACTAAATATCTCGAATCGAGTTCAAATTAAAAAAATATTTTAATCAAGTGTAACTCAACTTACAAAAATCAATCAAAGTGGATTTAAATTTTAAATACTATATTTTGGAAGGCGAATCAAACTTGAATTTAATATAATTCCTCTACAGCCAACTATGGACTGCGATGCAAGGATGTTGATATAAATGTCTTTTCTCCAATTCCTTGTCTCCATGAAATGAAAGCCTTTTCCAAGTCAAACGCAATAGTCTTGTAATTCAGTGTTAACTATAACTGAATTTTTTTCAGTTCATGCATACAAGAGAAAATGATAAATCTAATAATGCATCCTAAACTAGCCGTGCAAAAAGGTAGAATTAGGCGTTACAAGGTATCTTAATTATACACACAACACATTTTATACTACATTAAAGCTCACACTGCGTCCAAGCTCAAGCTTATAAATGCTTTAACAAAAGCCCCTGAAGCTAAAGCATGAAAGTATGCTCTTAATCATCCACTTCCAGCGTTGGTGAAACTTCACACATGCTCCTACACAGACAAAATGATCACTTTACAACATCCAATGCTTATGAATATAAAAGAGTTAATGAGTTACTTACCTTCTCTCTGCTTCGCATGTACTTCTTTTTTATGGAATGCAAGTCACTGAGTGCATTGCTTATGTCTATTCTATCTTGAGGAGACTCCATGGAACATGCTAACCCAACCTTGATCGTGGAAATTATGCATTCAACCTCGCTATCAGTTCTTGCATGTACTGATCTTTCGTTATTTTTTGCTCTTGGTCCATCACCGTGTAGAAGAACTGGGTCTACAACCTCCAACACTTGATCTAGCAGTGCCATTTTGCAAAGATTATGAAGGTTACAACCTCCATGAAAAATATCATTGGTGGGGTTCTTTCCTGTCATCATCTCCAGCAGTAATATTCCATAGCTGTAAACATCTCCGCTCGTTGACACCTCACTTCCTACACCATACTCTGCAATGGAAAATATTATGAAAAAAAAAAATAATATTACAAAGACACATATAACTTCCTGAATTTAAAAGATGTAATTTTTTTTGGCAAATATATCAAGTGGACAGGATTTAATCACAACCTGGAGCTGCATAGCCAATGGTTCCTCTTACTCCAATCGAGCTGCTCTGAGCAGGATCTGCTAGTTGGGGGATAATCTTTGCGAGCCCAAAATCTCCAATGTGAGCAACCATGCCTTTATCAAGAAGAACGTTGCTTGGCTTTAGATCACAATGAATAATTGGCTTTTCACAGTGGTTGTGGAGATAATCTAGTGCATTCCCAACATCAATAGCAATGTCTATTCTTTGGAGAAGGCTTAGACTGCCATGTTCATGTTCAAGTTCAACTGGCGAAACATCTTTGCCTGAATTCGGATGCAGCCAATTCTCTAGGTTCCCCTTCGGCATATACTCATAAACCAGTGCTTTAAAATCATTTCCTTGAGAATTGATACTCGAGCAAGAAGTTATGATCTTTACAAGATTTCTATGGCGAATGTTTTTCAAGGCTTCACATTCGGCCATAAAGCTCTTTGAAGCTCCTTGGTGTTGAAGGTTGAGTACTTTTATGGCAAGAACTGGTCCATCCTCATCAAGGATTCCTTTGTAGACAGAGCCAAAGCTTCCCATACCAATCAGATTTTCAGAAGAGAATCTGTTAGTTGCCTTGAGAATCCTCTCATATGAGACTCCTTGCAGTGACCTCATTAACGAGGAGTCAGAAAATATCTCTGCTTGCTGATGTTTCCGACGTTTTAACCAACAATATATGCCGGTTGACATCAAGGCCACAGCAACAACAAATGACATTGCAATTGCGATTATTTTAGGACGTTGAAACTTGCCTCCCTTTGATACCTGAGTACTATTGCAACTTGGCAGCTTGAGTTCTTCTATTCCCCCACAAAGCTTGCTGTTACCTTCAACTGATATTATACTTGCATTTGCAAAAACACCCTTCATTGAAATCTCACCCTCGAAGTTGTTAAAAGATAGATTCAAATATTCCAGGGAAAACTTCTCAAAATACTCAGGAATTCTGCCTGATAAGTTATTCTTGGACAGGTCCAATGCGCTAAGACCTCTTAAAGACTCAAATGATGTGGGAATGTTACCCTGAAAGTTATTGTCATCCATGCGAAGAAACTCGAGGCTCACACACCTACCAAGGTCATCAGTTATATTGCCAGACAGCTTGTTTTTGGATACAATCAATTCATTCATATGGAATAAATTGCCAATTTCAGAAGGGAGGGATCCGACCAAATGGTTTTGAGAAAGATCTATTGAAGCAAGCATGTTGGAGACAGGAAAAAGTTGGCTAGATATGAGGCCAGTGAGGTTGTTTTTAGAAAGATCAATGAAAATTAACTCATGGTAATTTCCGAGGCTTGAAGGGATGGTACCATGTAAATTATTATCATTCAAGTGAAGAAGATTCAATGAAGATAAGTTTCCAATGGATGAAGGAATCGTTCCTGTCAATCTATTATGGTCAAAATACATCCAATGTAGATTCTGAAGCTTGCCTATATCTGATGGAATAGGGCCAATGATTTGATTAAATTGTATACTCATCCTAGACAAACTAACAAGAGTTGTCAACCACGAAGGTAGTGTTCCATATATTCTGTTTACTCCCACCGATAGCCATTCAAGCGGTGATGATAAATTGGCTATAGAATCTGGCAACGCTCCCTCGAACTGATTGCTGGACAGATCAAGAAAAACAAAGTTGGTGGAGTTGAGCAAAGAAGTGATAAAGTTCAAATCATCACCTCCTTTGCTGCCAAGATTGTTTTGGTACAAAGCTAAATGAGAAAGGCGCGGTAGGCCTCCAAAATGAGCTGATAGTACCTTTCCAGTGAGACTATTATTTCCCAAGTCGACATAAACAAGTTCTGAAGCATTAGAAAAGGACACTGGTATGTTACCAGTAAAATGGTTTCCCCACAAATTTAGTTCTTGAAGATGAGGTAGTTGGAGACCGATATTTGATGGACTACTTCCATGAAGGGAATTCAGAGACAGAAACATGAACTTGATGGAAGAAATGTTGTAAATGGAGGGATGGATGATACCTGAGAGTTTATTGCCATGAAGGCCAATATATGCCAAGGACTTAAGTTTACCAAAGGAATCTGGAATACTTCCATCCAAGAGATTTCCATCAGCAGCAAAAACTTGAAGTGAGCTTAGATTACCTAGAGAAGATGGAATGCCTCCGCTCAAGTCGTTCTCGAGAACTGAAATTCTTTGGAGCTTGGACAGTGTGGAAAGCTCAGTTGGAATCCTTCCTTCTAGCTTGTTGTAGCCTAACCTGAGGAAAAACAGGTTTGGGCAATTCGACAAGTTAGATGGGATTTCGCCTTCAAAAGAGTTGTTCTCTAGACGTAGAACTTGTAGCCTGAACAAATGGCCTAGTTCTTGTGGGATTTGGCCTTGCAGAGTGTTGTTTTGAAGAAAAATCTCTCTAGCAAAACTGAGGTTTCCAATGTACGGAGATATAGAACCCACCAAGCCTTTTGAATGAAGATCTAGAACGGTAACTCTTCTATGTTTGCGGCCGCATATGACACCGTCCCAGTTGCAGAAGTGGACAGATTCATTCCAAGATTTCAGAGAATTTTGAGGGTCATGTGTAATCTTTGCCTCGAAGGCTAACAAGGCAAGATGATCAGTCTTGTTTCCATCCGAGGTAGCAGCATAAGCAGTAGTGGAAAGTGTTTTCAGACATAGTTGCATAACAAGTGAGAACACGACAAATTTCATAGAAGGAGAAAACATAGTGCTCAATAAACTTCTTCGTGAATGTGTAAATGGTACTTCAACCATTTGTGAATCTAACATTTCAGTGAAATGTTAATGTGGTTAAGTAGACAGGCTACTATATGCACTTCTCAGCTTTGATGAAAATTCAGCTATTATCTAAACGATATGTATACATCAATAATGTAGTGAAATATGTAAAGCCATCGCGCCATTTCATCAGCATTGAATCAGCAAATGAAATTAGGCATGACAGGTTCGATTATGACATCTTACACTTTAAGCATGAGAGGTATA
>CATIWO010488943.1:0-13147 GCA_949673435.1 Macaranga tanarius
AAAATCCTAAAGTACTCTGCATATATATTTTATATAAATAATGGCATCAAACTTGTCATTGTGAACAATCCTTTAGAAGGATAACCTTAATGGGACTAACTTCCTTGACTGGTATAGAAACTTAAGAATTGTTCTTAAGCAGGAAAGGAAGGAATATGTCTTTGACCAACCTGTCCTTGATGAACCAGCTGCTAATGCTCCCAAAGCACAAAAGGATGCTTATAGAAAGCATGTCAATGACTCTATTGATGTCACTTGCCTCATACTTAGTAGCATAGAATCAGAGCTTCAGAAGCAACTGATGGAAATGGAGGCCTATACCATGATAGGTCATCTCAAGGAAATATTCCAAGAGAAAGCTAGAATTGAGAGGTTTGCCACCATTAAGGCTTTACTCTTTTGCAAGTTGACTAATGGTAGCTCAGTTAGTCCACATGTTTAGAAGATGAAGGGTCATCTTGATCACTTGCAGAAACTTGGTCTTAAGATCACCCAAGAGTTGGCTGTTGATATTATTCTCCAATCCTTGCCTGATGCATTTGATGGGTTCATTATGAACTATAACATGCATAATATGGAGAAGAGTATTTCTGAATTGAATATGATGCTTAAGACTGTTGAGCTAAACATCAAGAATACCAAAGATGTTCTGATGGTTAACAAAGAAAAGGAAATGAAAAGGAAGGAAAAGGGTAAAAGAAAGGTCAAGACTGCTAAGGACCTTCAGAAACCCAAGCCTCAACCTAAGGCTAAATCGCCCAAAGAAGAAGTATACTATTTCTGCAATGAACTAGGTCATTTGAAAAGAAATTTCAAGCTCTATTTAGAAGATCTGAATAACAAAAAGAGTGATGGAGGATCTTCTTTAGGTATTTATATTTTAGAAGTTAACTTATATACTTCTGATTCTTAGGTATTAGATACTAGATCAGGTTCTCACATTTGTACAAATGTGCAGGGACTAAAAAGGAGTAGGATCTTGGCTAGAGGCAAAGTGGACGTACGGGTTGGAAATGAAGCAAAAGTTGCTGCTTTAGCTATAGGAACTTATGAGTTAGCTTTGCCTAGTGGACTTATTTTGAGTTTGGAAAATTATTATTATGTACCTGCTATGAGCAAGAATATTATTTCTGTTTCTTGTTTGGACAAGGATGGTTTTGAGTTTATTATTAAGAATAATAAATGCACTATTTCTCATGATAATATTTTCTATGGATATGCTCCTCGAATGGATGGTCTTTATATTATGAATATAGAAGATACTAATGAAAAGTCCATTTATAATATTAATATAAAGAAATTTAAATCTAATGATTTAAATACCACCTACCTTTGGCATTATCGTTTAGGCCATGTAAATGAGAAATGCATTTTAATACTTCATAAACTTGGAATATTGAACTCATTTGATTTTGAATCATATGATACGCATGAATCTTGTTTGATGGGAAAAATAATAAAGACACCTTTTACTGGACATAGTGAAAGGGCCGATGACTTATTAGGCCTTATACATTCAGATGTATGTGGGTTATTAAGTTCTAATACTAGAGGAGGCTTTCAGTACTTCATTACATTCATAAATAATTTTAGTAGATATGGCTATGTCTACCTAATGAAACATAAATCTGAATCTTTTGAAAAGTTCAAAATTTTCAAAAATGAAGTACAGAATCAACTTGGAAAAAGTATTAAAGCACTTCGATCAGATCGAGGTGGTGAATATTTAAGCCAAGAATTTACTGACCATCTTACAGATTGTGGGATAGTCTCACAATTAACTCTACCAAGAACACTACAATGGAATGGTGTTTCTGAGAGGAGAAATAGAACTTTATTAGATATGGTTCGATCTATGATGAGTCAATCAGATCTTTCAATATCCTTTTGGGGGTATGCTCTAGAAACTGCTATGTTTTTATTGAATAGAGTTCCATCCAAGGCAGTTTAAAAGACACCATATGAGATGTGGACTAGAAAGTCTACCAATTTATCTTTTCTTAAGATTTGGGGATGTGAGGCTTATGTGAAGCATCAAATTTTTGATAAATTAGCACCCAAATTAGACAAATGCCTATTTGTGGGATATCCTAAAGAAACTAAAGGATATTACTTCTACAATGCTTCTGAGAATAAAGTATTTATTGCTCGAAATGGTGTTTTTCTGGAAAAAGAATTCATTTCCAAAGGAACTAGTGGGAGTAAGGTTCATCTTTAAGAAATTTAAGAAACACAAATTAGCATTGAATCACCTTTGGAACCTCAGTTGAATCAATAAATAGTTATTGAATCTACACAAGTATCACAAGGCCCAATGAGGTCTGATAGAATATGTCAAGCTCCTGAGAGATATGACTTTCTCTTAACAGATGGCAGTGATATAATGATTGTGGATCAAAATGAACCTACATCCTATCAAAAAACTATAAGTAGCCCTGACTCTGAGAAATGGCTTGAAGCCATGAAATCAGAAATGCAATCCATGTATGATAATCAAGTTTGGACCTTGATTGATCCACCTGATGGTTTAATAACTATAGGGTGCAAATGGGTTTTCAAAAAGAAAACTGACATAGATGGCAATGTGCATACCTTTAAGGCATAAGTGGTTGCAAAAAGTTTCAAACAAATATATGGTATTAACTATGATGAAACTTTTTCACCAGTAGTGATACTTAAATCCATTAGGATTCTCCTTACCATAGCTATATACTATGATTATGAAATATGGCAAATGGATGTTAAAACAGTATTTCTTAATGAAAACCTACTTGATGATGTGTATATGACACAACCTGAGGGTTTTATCAATCCTAAAAATACTGAAAAGGTTTACAAGCTTCAAATATCCATTTATGGATTGAAGCAAGCTTCTCAAAATTAGAATCTTCATTTTGATAAAGCAGTCAAAGAGTTTGGTTTCATTCAAAATGAAGATAAGCCTTATGTTTACAAGAAATTTAGTGGGAGCGCAATAGTTTTTCTAGTGCTATATATTGATGACATATTGCTCATTAGAAATGATATCCCTATTTTGCATAATGTTAAGACATGGTTAGGGAATTATTTCTCAATGAAAGACTTAGGAGAAACCACCTATATTTTAGGCATCAAGATCTATAGAGATAGATCTAAAAGGCTTATTGGCCTAAGTCAGAGTATATATATTAACAAGGTACTGAATAGATTCAGTATGCAAGACTCTAAAAGAGAATTCTTGCCAATGTCACATGGCATTAGTCTCAGAAAGACTTAGTGTCCAATAACATAAGATGAGCGAGATCGCATAAGTAAGATCCCATATGCATCTGCTATTGGATCTATTATGTATGCCATGTTATGTACTTGATTTGATGTCTCATATGCCTTAAGTATGATGAGCAGATACCAGTCAGACCCAGGTAAGAGTCACTGGATAAGAGTAAAGAACATTCTTAAGTACTTGAGAAGAACTAAAAATGCATTCTTACTGTATGGTGGGAAGGAATATGAGTTAGTTATAAATAGTTACACAGATGCCAGCTTCTAATCTGATAAGGATGACTTCCGATCGCAGTCGGGTTATGTGTTCTATTTGAATGGAGATATGGTGAGCTGGAGAAGTTTAAAACAAGACATCATTACCGATTCTACAATAGAAGCTGAGTATATAGCTGCCTCATAAGCAGCTAAGGAAGCAGTTTAGATCAAGAAGTTTGTTACTGGATTGGATGTTATTCCTAGCATTTCAAATCGAGTTGACTTATACTCTGATAATACTGGGGCCATAGCACGGGCTAAGGAACCTAGATCATATCAGCAATCCAAACACATACTCAGGCATTACCATCTCATTTGAGAGATCATTGAGAGGGGAGATATAAATATATGCAGAGTACCTACAAATGACAATATTAGTGATCTACTTACTAAACCTCTTGCACAACCTGAGTATGAGAGTCATACCAGGTCAATGGATATTAGATATAATATTGATTGGGCCTAGTGCAAGTAGGAGATTGTTAGTGATGTACAATAGGCCAATAGTATTATGGCCATATTGTGACTTTGTCTATTTTGCATCATTATATAAAGAGGCATTTTATCATATGTACTCTATTAAATTCCATAAATGTTTAATTCTGTCTGAGATCATTAAGTGTGTGACTTGATGGTAAAACTCTTAGATGGAAAATGAGTTATATTCTAAATCATCCATTGTCGATCATTATTGTGGGAAAATAATGAATAAAAGACTAGTATGAGGTTAACTGATGATCATGTTTTATTGATCATGTATATGAGATATAAAGTCAAGTCATAAGTACATAGAATGTACTAGATTGACCCACTATGAGAATACTACATGGATAATTATAAAAAATTGTTCTCATTACAATGATATTATTATAGTCCTCTGACCTGAGATTATCATAGAGTTCAGCATGATAAGTTTTATATTTTGATACATTCTAATGTTATCTTTAACAGGATGATGTAATAGATTGTGATTGGATATAAAATGAATCATGTGAGCAGTATGAGTGATCAAAAAGAAATTTATCCCTCACTAATCATGAGGAGGATATCTATGGACCCCTCGATAAATTAGATTGAATGTAAATACATGACCATGCTTGAAATCAGTTGATAAGGAGTTATCAATTTTAGTTTAATTGAGATCAAGAAATAATGTGATTGAATTGTTAAGAATGACATAAAATATGTGTTCAATCTAAGATATCGTGTACAAAAGGACTGTAATATTGTTGTTAAATAGGTTATATCGGAATACTGACCTTCATATGACTTGGGTAGTCATAATATCTTACTAGAGGCCACTTATGACTTATGGGCTACCAATGAGATTGGAGGCCCATTGCTAATATTGTGTGAACCTATAGGGTCACACACATAGAATAGACCCATAACGAATATTGAGCTTATCAGCCCAATTAAATAAGTTATCTCTCATATGTGTAAATAGTCAAAATTCATTTATGGTAATAGTTACCATAATTAAATTTAAAATCATATAGTATATATATAATGTCTATATATTAAATATACTATCAGCAATTGCGATTATAATTTTACCAAACATTTAGCATCAGTTAGCTATCAGTTACCAGCTAATAGTTATCAGCTATTAGCTACCAGCTATAACAACAACTTAACCAAACAGACCTTTTATAGTGGTGGTCCAAAAAAATAATTTTCAAAATATACTAACTTCTAACAACTAACAATTAACTATCCCCTTTCTGTCTCGATAATACTGGATTACGTATCACATATTCAAACAAATTACATATCATGACCCGAACCCAAGGTACGTGACCGGTACTAGGGAATGGGAAAGTTATATGCTTTCAAAACCCGTAGTAAGCCTTAATAGAAATTTTAACAAAATTTCGACAGAGTTTCCCCTAAAAATATAGTAAACTCAAATCTGCATAATGCATAAAACACTCCCAAATATACAATAATCCCAACTACTCCAATATCACCATAATCACTAACAAGAAGTACAAATAAATATACCAAGTTACATATTACAATACGATGTAAATATCAATACAGTCATTAGAACAACAAATCCTTCAAACTACTGCGGTATTCTAGATTAGTTACATAACACATATAAATGACATTACAATAATCTACACAAAGCAGCCGGTGAAGAATGAACCCGGCGTAGAGGAGAAAAGCTAACAGAAGATTCCCAAGATCTTGAAAAAATAATTGAGGGGAGTCAGACCTCACTGAGTGAATTAATATAATAAAATGCATGTTGATTTTTGAAACCCTTGTTTAAAATCATTAAATCCAATAAAAAAAATAAATATTTGAAATTCATAGCTTTAAAATAAACTAAAGTAAGATATCTTTATTAAAAATCCATAGATCTCTTTATATAAAATTTACCATTAAAAAAAACTCATATAAACTAAAAATCTTTAGTGGAAATCATGGTAGAACCTTAAACCTCAAATCCACTATTGATGTCCCGAGAGAACAAGCTCAACCGAGTTACATCATAATTCTGGCCTGAGAGAACAAGCTCTACCGAGCGCTATCCATATACTGCTTGAGAGAACAAGCTCCACTGAGCCTAACTCACAATACTATCCGAGAGATCAAGCTCCACCGAGCCAATATGTAACATACCCAAGATTTTACCAGTGCGCACATGGTCCTGACGACACCCACCAGGTAGCATGTTCTACCATTTTCTCCAAAATATTATTTATATCATAAATAACATAAGATAACATAAACAAATTTAAATATTCTCTTAAAATCTCAACGACAATAATAAAAAAAATAGTTAAAATCATATTATTTGCTTAACTCATGTACATTAATAAAAATTCCATTAATAATAATTATATAAATTTTCTCAACAAACATTTTATAACATTAACTCACAGATGGAGCGTGCTGGCCGACGTGTCCTCGGCTGTCTAAATGCTACGGCTCCTACTCCGGTATTCCCTATAAATAATAATAATATTTATTTAAAATATGCTTACATATACAACAATTAAATTCATAAAAAATTTTAAATTTCCAGAAAACTTATTAAAATTAATAAATCATTAGAAATAACTTAAAAACACCTTAAAATGATATTTAAAGCTAAAGGATTTATTCTTATGAGTCAAAACTATTTAAATGGTAATAGTGTAATTTCCACCGAAATACTTCCGGGATTTTTAATTAAAAATCTGTAAGGAATCAGACCTAACTCTAGTTATAACAATTAATCCTCATAATTAATACTATTTAATAAAAATAAAATCATAATTTTATGGGCTGGTCACTATTTCTTGCCGGAATCTGGTTACGACTCGCCGGATTTCTCACTGGAAAAATGTGTTTCATACCATCCAAATATACCAGCATATTTACAGCAATCCATAGAACTCAAATATAGTCTCAAACTCTTCCAACATCTACCAAAATAATAGATTGAAGAGAAAAATGAATATTACTCAAATAAATTCTGATCAATTCAAAATGATAACATCCAGACACGTGGTTAGTGTCTACGGACTCCTGACAGTGATAGAAACTCACTGGAGGTGGTGGTGTTGCATGACAATCACCGAAAAAAGAGATACGCCACCGAAAGATGACTACCAAAAATTCAGAGGCTTATCGTTACAAATCTAGACCTCCCCAAATAAATCCGAGACTACCAACATGAAGAGGATGTTGAGAAGTGTCTATGGTTAAATTTTTGTGATAATCGGAGGTGGTTTGGCTAGTAAATGGAGAAGGAAAAAATTGAGGTGCTCCAATGAAAGGTGTAGAAAAGATTAGGGACTTAAACGAACTTCTGCAGTTGGTCCATATAGACAAGGAGACTGTCAAATTACCACTTTAATACCCACACTTTTTGATAAAAATTCATATCAATCCTTCCTCTTTAATTCTTATAAAAATATCCCAACGATTAAATGGCTTAACTCCAAAACTGCATATAATTGTTGGCACTCAAATGAGTTAACTTTAAAACCGCATATAACCTTTAACAACTAAATGAGTTATTGAGCCATACAACTGGTAGCCACAATTTATACTGAAACCCGATATTAGGTTAAAGTGAAGTTAGATAATTTACTTTAACCCGAATTTGGGTGTATGCATAACAATATCAATAATAACAATAAGGTAATAATAATAATAATATACTAATAAAAATTTAGGTTATTACATTCTTCCCCCCTTAAGAATATTCATCCTCAAATTTCATATTAATACGGAAATAAATATGGGTATCGACTCTGCATATATGCCTTAGTCTCCCAAGTACAATCTTATACGGTATGGTTGCTCCACAGCACCTTTACCATAGGAATTTCTTTCGTATGAAGCTGACGAACTTGACGATCCACTATCTCTACAGGGTACTCCTTATAAGTCAAATCTTCACTGAGTTCCACTACTTGAGATTAAAGAATGTGAGAAGGATCAGAAATATATCTCCTCAACATAGAGACATGAAAAACTCAATGAATCTTTGACAATTCAGGTGGTAACACCAATCGATAAGCTATCTCACCAACCTTAGACCGAATCTCAAAAGGTCCAATATATCTTGGAGCTAACTTGCCCTTTTTATCAAACCTCATCACCCCTTTCATCGGTGATACTTTTAGAAATACCAAATCTCCAATAGAAAATGACATATCTTTCCTCTTAGGATCTGCATAGTTTTTCTGTTGGCTAAATGTTGTCTTCAACCTTTGTTGGATGAGAGGAACTTTTTCTGAAGTCACCTGCACCAATTTTGGATCCGTTATTTGCCTTTCACCTACTTTCAAACATATAGGAGATATACACTTTCGACCATACAATGCCTCATATAGAGCCATTTCAATACTAGCATGGTAGCTATTATTATATGTAAATTCGATCAAAGGCAAGTGTAAGTCTCATTGCCCTCCAAAGTCTATAACACACATTTTCAACATATCCTCCAATGTCTGAATGGTCCTCTCTGATTGGCCATCTATTTGAGGATAAAAAGTTGTGCTGAAGTCAAGCCTTGTACTTAATGCCTTATGTAACTCTTGCCAAAAAACTGAAGTAAAAATATCTCCTCTATCTGACACTATACTTTCTGGCACACTATGAAGATAAATAATTCAGTAAATATACAACTGAGCTAACCTGTCTGTTGAATAAGTCTTTTTTATCAGTAAAAAGTGAGCTAATTCGGTCAATCTATCCACTATCACCCAAATGGCACTATACCCACTTGTAGTACATGGCAAACTAGTGACAAAATCCATTACAATCATATCCCACTTCCATTCAGGAATAGAAAGCTGCTGAAGTAAACCGGATGGCCTTTGATGTTCTAATTTCACTTATTGACAAGTGAGACACTTGGATACAAACTCTGCAATGTCTCTTTTTATCCCATTCCACCAATATGTACTTTTTAAATCATGGTACATTTTGGTAGAACCTGGATGAATACTGTAAGTAAAAAAGTGTGCTTCTTCCATATTCTCCTTCCTCAGATCATTAGTATCTGGCACACATAACCTAGTGCCCAAACGCAATACACCATCATTATTAATCACAAAATCTATTGTTTGACCTTGTTGAACCTTTAACATTAGCCTTTGCAATTGTAGATCCCTTCTTTGAGCTATCTTAACCCTATCCAAGTACACTGATCGTACTCTAAATTAAGCCAACAAATATGATCTAGTCATCCTCTATTGCAATCCTTGTTCAATTAACTGATGCAACTCTTTGTTGATTAGCCTCCTCTTTGAACTAATGTGACCAAGACTTCCTGCTCAAAGCATCTACTACCATATTAGCTTTACTAGGATGGTAAAGAATAGAGCAATCATAATCTTTCAAGAGTTCCATCCATCTCCTCTACCTTAAATTCAGATCTCTTTGCTGGAAGATATACTTCAGGCTTTTGTGGTCAGATTATATCTCATATGTAACACCACACAAATAATGTCTCCATTATTTAAGTGCAAATACCACTGCCACCATCTTCAAGTCATGTGTAGGGTAGTTTTGCTCGTGCTTCTTTAACTGACATAAAGTATAAGCAACTACTCTGCCATTCTACATTAAAACACACCCCAAGCCTACTTGGGAAGCATCATAATAAACTTTGTAACCTTCATTTCCTGAGGGTAAGGTCAATACTGGAGCTGATGTCAAGGCATCTTTCAGTAATTGGAAGTGATCCTCATACCTGTCTAACCATACAAACTTAACATTCTTCTAAGTTAACCTTATTAAAGGCATTGTAATTCTAGAGAAATCTTTTATAAATCTCCTATAATAGCCAGCTAAACCTAAGAAACGTCTTACTTCTATCACAGTTGTAGGTCTTAGCCATTTTGTAATAGCTTCTACCTTCTTTGGATCCACTTGAATGCCACTTGATTCAACCGAAACTCATATTTCGAGAACTTAGCATACAATTGATGTTCTCTCAATGTTTGAAGTACCATTCTTAAATATATGGCATGCTCTTCAGTACTTCTCGAGTACACCAGGATATCATCGATAAATACTATTACAAATTGGTCTAAAATGGCCTAAATATCCAATTCATCAATTCCATAAAAGTTGCTAGGGCATTGGTCAACCCAAAAGATATTACCAAAAATTCATAGTGGCCATATCTTATCCGAAATGCTGTTTTGGGCATATCTCTACTCCTAATTCTCAACTGATGATACCTCAATCTTAAGTCAATCTTAGAAAAATATTATGCTCTTTACAACTGATTAAACAAGTCATCAATTCTAGGAAGTGGATACTTGTTCTTGATAGTGACTTTATTCAACTGTCTATAGTCGATATAAAATCATAGGCTGCCATCTTTCTTCTTCATAAATAGTACTGGTGCACCCCAGGGAGATGTGCTGGGTCTAATGAAACCTTTATCTAGCAACTCTTGTAATTTCTCCTTAAGTTCCTTCAACTCTACAGGTGCCATCCTATAAGGTGGTATAGAGATAGGATCTGTACCAGATATAACATCGATACAGAATTCTATCTCCCTCTCAGGTGGTAGTTCTGGCAATTCTTCAAGAAAAAATCTGAAAACTCACACACTATCAGTACATTCTCTACTACACCTTTGCCACTTTGTGTGTCTCTAAAAACTATCAAATACCCTTGGCACCCCCTTCTAAGCATTCTCCTAGCTGTGATTATGGAGATAAGATTCTGAGGCATTGAACTCTTATCACCTCTGAACCTAAATTCCACATCATTTGGAACTTTAAAAATCACTTCCTTAGCACAACAATCCACAGTGGCATAATGTTGAGCTAGCCAATCCATACCCAAAATTACGTCAAAATCAATCACATCCAAAAGTTCTAAGTCTACCATCAACTTCTGACCTTCCACCAACATAGGACATGATGGAAAAACTATATCTATTTCTAGCTCATCGCTAAGAGGAGTTTCCACAGATAATGGAACCATTAATTTTGACGATTGCCAATTCATCCTTGATGCAAAAACAGGAGAAATAAAAGAATGCGATGCACCCGAATTAAATAATACCATAGCTTCTAAGTAACAAACAGGGAGTGTACCTGCTACCACTACATTGGATGCCTGAGCATCCTGAGGGATAAGAGTAAAAACACTGGCCTACCCATGGCCTGCCTGCTGCGAGGTAGATAGTTGTATGAATCCTCTGCCACTAGATCTCCCTCCAAATCTACCTCTAGAACCACGGCCTTGTTGGCCCATAAACTGAGTATCACTCTGCTGAGGTTATACTGATGTCTGATACTGAGGAGTTTGCTATACTGGCTGAACAACTATAGCTGATGAACCCTGTGGGTATGCCTACTGGTAGCCAGAATACGAACATGCTTTAGCAAAGTGTCCAATTTACCCACATCTAAAACAGGTTCCTGATGGTAAATGGTAAGGACCTTGGTATATTCGACCACAATTTGAACATGCACTAGGTCCTGAGCTTGTACTGCCATATCTCGAACTATAACCACTGCTGCTACTACTAGCCCTAGGCCTAAATCTGACAGATCCGCTACCCCGTCGGCTATGCCTTTCACTTTTATGCCCACGGTGACCTCTATAACCTTGCTATGAAGTACCAGCCATCTGAACACTAGCACTACCCACCTGAAAAGTAGGTTGTTGAATCCCTTGAGCTACTAATGATCTACTGCTGCCACTCCCATAAGGATCATTAATAGTCTCATATTTGATGTGTCGCCTCTCCAGCTATCTAACATCCTCAACGACACCCTCTAAGCTCCGGTCCTCAGTCCGGATGCCAATATAGGCTGGGCCTAACCTTATCACAAACAACTCTACTGCTCTTCTCTCATCCTGCATCACATCTACAGCATGACATGACAGTCTGAAGAACTCACGGGTGTACTCCTCAACTGATCGATCACCACTAACTGTATGCAATAGCTGCCATCTGAAGTTATCTCTCATGGAAGGTAGGCAAAAGTACCTCAAAAATCTCTCATTAAACTCCAACCACGTTATAGTGGTAATGTATGGCTGAATAGACTGCATGAACCAGTCTTGTGCTGCAGCTTATATAGACAACTCTACAATCATTATCCTCGGATAATCAGTGTACCCGGTCCTGGTTCTAGCCTCAATAGTATTAATAAAATCCAAGGCATCTCTCGTACCATCAAATGAAACTCTCCCTACTCTTGAATATAATTAAGCTGCATCTGCATCATACATTTCTTGATTTCTCTACTTGAGCATTTGCTGCACTAATGGCATTGTTTAATTAAGTGCAACTAAGCCCTGATTAATTCCTGCCATTATAGCTGCAAATGTGGTAAGATCTATCTCTGGAGCTACTGGCTTTGCTGATTATCGTGGCGATTGCTTTTGATCTACTGCTTTTAGTCTACCCCTTCTCTTAACAGGTGGTGTCACACCCTCCAGGTGTTACATACATGTGTCCAGAATATTAAAATTGAAACATAAATGATAAAATTTTACATATTTAGAAAGATCCTTTATTTTTATATATCAAAGTATTAATTATACATAGTATCAAAATTTACAAAATTTTACAATGGCAACACTTATGCCTTTACAAAAACTACATACCTAATGTATACATGCTCTGAAAGATAGATGGTAACACTGTCATCAAGCACACGATTGTCCCACCTTAGCTCGCTTTATCCAAGCTTCAAGCTTTAGCAAAAATAAGCCTTAAACAAGCTAGCTACCACCTGAAAATCATAAATTGCAAAGGAATGAGCTTGCTACTCAAGTAAGTAATTATTAAGCCAAGATTACCAATACTTCTTCTCTAGAACTGTAACGTAATAGTCAGAAAAACACATCAGAATTTTTAACACGGTAGTGTTCCTACCCGTGTTCCCAATTGCACAGTACACGTATTTATACATGCCCATATATCATTTACTTTCTATCGAGATATGCCCGTGTATAAATACACGGCCTTAGACACGCCCGTGTATATGCCCGTATATTCAGCAGCTAAATTTTTACAATTTCCTTACTAACCGTGTTCTCATACACGGGCACGGGGACACGCCCGTGTCTAATCCCATATATTTCTCTAACTAGTATACACGACTATGTTCTAATCCAGAACAACCCATGTTCTAGCACACGG
>CATIWO010489086.1:0-10326 GCA_949673435.1 Macaranga tanarius
TAAGTGAGTAGAGAATTAACAAATCTCTCAAAGAAAATCAAGAACATTCTCACTTTTCCTCTTCTTCTTCTTTCTCTCTAATTCTCTACACCCCTCTTCTAATATATACACACATACTCACATAATAAACCCACCAATCACTAATTGCCAATTGCCCCTTTTACAACCTTCCTTTATTGATGCTTCTTATTATCTCTTAAATTGTAGATAAATATCAACTATTATTATTATTAATAACAAGCTAATATATATATATATATATCTCACTTTGGCATATTACCACTCTACACCTCCCTCTCTTTCTTGGATTTTTACATAATAATTCTCAACTCTCTTTTTGTTACAACTCACTCCATTACTTCCTTGACATTTACACCCCTCTCCACTAACATACTCACACTCCATTCTGTACACAATCCGTATATACACAATAAAATATACACCAATTAAAATATACCATTTGCCCCTCTTATGTCCATTAATAAAAAGCTTAATCTAATAAAATAATATAATAATAGGAAATTAGATAACTATCAATAATTATCTCCACCAAATCTCTACACACCCTTAAGGAACTTGACTAATTATCCATTAACCCTCAACTTTCTAATTTGACAAATAAGTCCAAAACTTATCTTACAAATATACCCCTCTCTACCAACATGCACATGCCCCACTTAAATGTAACTCATAACTCTACTTCCTATGACATGAAAATACTATGCATGAACAGTGCAAATGAAAATACGGGTGTTACACATTAGTCTCAGCAAGACTCAATGTCTAATAACACAAGATGAGCAAGACCGCATGATTAAGATTCCATATGCTTATACTATTGGATCTATCATATATGCCATGTTATATGCTCGACTGATGTCTCATATACCTTAAGCATGACAAGCATATACCAGTCATACCTAAGTGAAAGTCACTAGACATTAGTCAAGAATATTTTTAAATGCTTGAGAAGAACTAAGGATGCATTTTTACTATATGGAGGGAAGGAAGATGAGCTAGTTGTAAATGGTTACATGGATGTCAGCTTCCAATATAATAAGGATGACTTCCGATCGTAGTCATGTTATGTATTTTATTTGAATAGAGGTATAGAGAGCTGAAGAAGTTCAAAGCAAGATACCATTGCCGATTTTATAATATAGGTTGAGTATATAGCCGCCTCAGAAGCAACTAAGAAAGTAGTTTGGATTAAGAAGTATAATACTAGATTGGATGTTATTCTTAGCATTTTAGATCCAATTAACTTATACTGTGATAATAATGGGGCCATAGCACAGGCTAATGAACCTAGATCACATCAGTAATCCAAACATATACTCAGGCATTATCATCTCATTCGAGAGATCATTAAAAGGGGAGACATAAAGATATATAGAGTACCTATAAATGACAATGTTTCTGATCCACTTACTAAACCTCTTCCACAGCCTAAGCATAAGAGTCATATTAGGTCAATAGGTATTAGATACAATATTGATTGGGCCTAGTGTAAGTGGGAGACTGTTAGTGATATGCCTTAGGCCAATTGTGTTATGGCTATACTGTGACTTTGTCATTTTACATTCTAATAATAAAGAGGCATTTTTATCATTTTAACTCTTAAGTTCTATGAATAGTTAATTCTATCTAAGATCATCAAGTGTGCCTGTAAAACCCACCCCCTAGCATACATATTGATGACATATA
This sequence comes from Macaranga tanarius, assembly GCA_949673435.1. Lineage (NCBI taxonomy): Eukaryota > Viridiplantae > Streptophyta > Magnoliopsida > Malpighiales > Euphorbiaceae > Macaranga > Macaranga tanarius. The sequence goes on from CATIWO010489086.1 coordinate 1,708, forward strand.
TATTACATTTTACGCCTAATCGATAGTAGACTCCATTTAAGTTGGGTATATGTATGTGTAGGAGAGAAGGACTAAATTGTAAGGAAAGATGGGGAGTAGAATGTCATATTAGAAAGTTATGAGCTAGTATGTAGTTTATCCAATTTATTAAGGAGTTAAATAGGTAATATGGCGATATATATATCCATAATATCTAGATTTATTTATTATTATCATATGGTTATCAATGGATAATATGTAATTATTATAGAAGACTTTGGGGGAGGTAATTTGGTAGTTTGTGATTAGTTGGTGTTTATGTGTGTATATTTAATTGTGAAGGTGTAGAGATTTGGAGAAGAGAAGAGAGTGAGTTTTGAGTATTTTTAGAGAGTTCTTGATCTTGTTTAAGCTAGCAATTGGGAGGCATTAGAAGGTCTTATATCCATTGGAGTCCTAATTTGGTAAGCTTTACTTATATTGTATTGTTTTAAGTTAAGTTTGGTTGTTGTCAAATTCAGGTCTATTTTTCTTTGTTTTTAGTCCCATTGTTTTAGCCATAAATTGAGCTATAGAGCTCTGAATTAAGCATGGTTAGATTTCCTACAAACTTCAGAGAGTCTTTTACAACTTTTATGTTTTGATCCTAAGCTGAATTTGCTGTTAATGTAATCGAGCAGAGCTTGACATTTTCTTGCTCTTACTGTCAGCCCTGTTTTACCTGATTTTAATAAAAAATTCATAATTAATTCCATACTTATCCAAATTGAGTAATTCTTATTGGAATTGGAAGAAGACTCATAACCCTAGCTTCAGTAGAAATTTGGGGGTTATTGGACCTGTGTGTGTATCTTTAGGTTAGATTGAACTTTGAGTATTTAATGGCACTTTATGGATCGTAATGTTTAATTGTTGGAATTAGTATACAATTATGTGTAGGAGTTGGAAGAGATAGAGGAGACCCTACTCAATAGGGGGAGCTTTTCTTTAAGGAGGAGTTGAAGCTTTTGGTAAGTAATTGTTAATATAATGCTTATATATATAGTAATTCTCATGCAACTATAATTGATTGATTATGTTTGGTTGTGTACGTTTTTATTGTAGTAAGAATGAGATATATATATATATATATATATATATATGTATGTATGTATATATGGTTGTGAGAATGTTGCATGGTCGATTGAGAATGTGTTGTGATGAGCCGTGACAGATACCACACTTATTGAATTATGTAAGCCACTTCATATGGTATGGAATTGAGATGTATTATTGTAAGAATGATGAAATACATATGCATATTGTTTGATGTGAGGAAATGTGAGAACGTGTGATAGTTGAGACTAAGCTAGGCAGACCTCTACTGATTATGAAAATTGAGAATGAGCTAGGCAGAGAGTCTCAGTAGTGGCCATTTATGTGAGGAAATGTAAACGTGTGAGATTTGAGACTGAGCTGGGCAAGGAGTTTTAGGAATGGCCACTAATAATAAAAATATGAAAAATATAAATTATGTGAGGAATAAAGCAAACATGTGATTCGTGTGTGAAACGTGTGACGATAACTCCAGCCGGATAACTAACATGCATTGTTGTATTGTGTTTATATAATTGTATGTCGAATGTGGAATTGAGGTGAGATGTGATTGTGAATTACTTGAAATAAGTTCTAGTTTTATGTGATGATTATGGTGGGGTGTAAATAATGAATTATATGCATCCATATATTTATGTTAACAATCGTAGGTTGCTCATGATGTTATGCTATTATGAAAATTATTGTGGATTGTTTGATAATTATGAAAATGAACTATCAGGAGGGAGACACAGGTCGAGACATGGGCGTATCTTAGACCGTGTGTCAAGACACAGTATGTCTTAGTAGAGACACGGGCATGTTTGAGGTGGCATTTTTGTCCAGAGAGATACACAGGCAAAGACACGGACGTGTCCTTGACCGTTTATGTATGTGGAATATTGGACATAGAGATATACAGGTAAAGACACGGGAAGTCCTTGGTCGTGTCTACATATGATAAAATGGACAGTGAGGTATACGGGTCAAAACACGGCCGTGTCCTGATTGTGAATTTTATCCAGTAGACTACACGGGGAGAGACACGCCCGTGTAGTCCATAATTTTAGTTATTTTAGTTATTTCATGTTAAATAGTTCTTGAGAATTATATGTTGGATTATATTAATAATTGCTTATTAAGTAGCAAGCTCATTCCTTTGTAATTGTGGTTTTCAGGACATAGTTAGCTAGAGTTGAAGTATGCCCTATAGAGAGCTTAGGTGGATCCGAGGAAAGCTTGGTGCAGTCATTTTCATCCTCATCATCATGACATTCAAGCATTTTGAAAATTGAGTCCATGTGTATAGTTTAACATCATGTAAAATATATGTTAAGTATTTTCAATATATTGAACAAGAGTTTTATATAGATATATATATATACTTATCTTTTACAAAAAATTTTGCATTGCCACTTATATGATTTTTAATTATGGACACGTGTATGTGGTACTTTGAGGGTGCTACATTAAGTGATATCAGAGCGAGAATTAGACTCCATTGGGATCTGATATTTGATGCATTCATGACATATCATGCATAATTTTTGGAGAACATGTAGTTAATGTGCGTTGCATATCGCAGGATGGATGAATACCAAACACTTCGTGTAGACCCTAAAGAGTCATCAGAGTCAGTTCATAGGCCTGAACAATCTCAACCCCAAGCCCCTCCACCAGCTGCATATCTTTTTATGCAGGAGTTTGTTTAGATGATAAGAACTATAGGTCAACCACCTATGAGAAATATTGTAGATGAAACCTATGAGAAGATAAGGAAGCAAGGTGCGAAAGCCTTTACGGGTATTACTGATCCCACAATAGCTGAGTAATGGCTACGAAGTACCTAGAGGATTCTTGATAGGTTTGAATGTACCACTGAGAAGAAGGTGAGTTATACTATATCCTTATTTGAGTAAGATGCTCTAGATTGTTAGGAGATGGTATCGAGAAGTAAGAATGTACCGATAACCATAACTTGGGAAGATTTTCTGAAGAAGTTTGCTGAGAAATACACATCGATAATGTACCGGGATAGGAAGAAGATTGATTTCTTAGAATTAAAGTAGAATGTTCTATATGTTGCTGACTATAAAGTCCAGTTTGTGAGACTCTCAAAGTATACTTCGGAGGAATTAGCCACTGATGAATTAAAGTGAAATAAGTTTGAGAGAGGTTTAAATCTTGAGATTCGGGAGAAGATAGTAATTAAGCCTCCAACTTATAGAGATGTGTTAGAGACTTCCTTATGAGCTGAGGAGATGATCATGGAGAGGACTGAAGTGGAGGCCAAAAAGAAGAGAACCATGAGCACATTCATAGCCTCGACTCGCACTAGTGGTAGTTCATTCTTTAGAGGCCCTAGTTTTCAATGGGGTAGCTTTAGAGGAAGAGGCATGAGTCGATCCAACCAGTAAAAGGGAGGATCATTTGGTAGAGGATTTAGAAGGTTTGATATCCAAAGAGGGCAAGGTAGATCTATGAGCATCACCTCGACTCCTATGTGTAATAGATGTGGTAAAATCCACTCGGGTGAATACTGGAATGCTAGACCGGATGCGTGTTATAATTACTATCAATACAGTCTCAGAGACTGTCTAGTAAAAAGAAGTGTGGAAGAATCTCAAATGATAGTGCAGAGCAGTGCAGGAGAGAATGTACCTTTGGCTAGTCGAGGAAGAGGCCGAGGTGGTAGAGGAAGTGAAGTTATCACTTTAAGTCAAGCGGGATATGCTGGTCTATCCTAAGGCCAAGCAAGAATCTACGCCATCATTAGACAAGAAACTCTTACAGCTCCAGACGTGGTCACTGGTCTTTTCACTATCTTTGACCATGAAGTTTTTATTTTGATAGACCCAAGATCCACATGTTCCTTTATATATTATAAATTAGCATCAAGAGTGCATAGAACAATTGAACCCCTAGATCATATCTTATGTATTTTTATGCTTGCTGGGAGTATTGTGGTAGTGAATTCATTTATGAGAGCATGTCCTATATTAGTAGATGGTGAGGTTTTATATGCAGATTTGATAGTTATTAAATTAGAAGAGATTGATGTTATCTTGGTATGGATTAGTTAGCTAGGCACCATGCTATTGTGAATTGTTACACTAAGGAGGTAGTTATTAATATGTTGGGGTAGAAAAAGGTAGTTTTGGTGGGTAAGAGAAAAGTTGTACCCACTTGTTTAATTTCAGCGGTAACTACATTTCGGTTAATTAGAGATGGATGTGAAGCATACTTGGCTAACATTGTTGATACAACTAGGATTAGTCCAAGAGTAAGAGATGTACCGGTGGTTAGAGATTATTTCAATGTGTTCCTAAATGAATTGCCAGGATTACCCCATACCGAGAAGTTGATTTTAAGATTGAGACTATTCCGGGAGCTGCACCAATATCAATGGCTCCGTATAGAATGGCACCTACGGAGTTGAAAGAGCTGAAGAAGCAGTTAGAGGAGTTATTAGAGAAGGGATTCATTAAACCAAGCATATCACCTTGGGGGGCTCTAGTTTTGTTTGTAAAAAAGAAAGATGGTAGTATGCATTTGTGTATTGACTACCGACAGTTGAATAGAATTATAGTGAAGAAGAAATACCCATTGCTGAGGATTGATAATTTGTTAAATTAATTGAAGGACACTACAATATTTTCAAAGATCAATTTTAGATCAGGATATTGGCAACTCCGAGTGTCAGAGTCTTCTATTCCTAAGACAATATTTAGAACTAGATATGGGCATTATGAGTTCTTAGTTATGCCTTTCAGTTTGACAAATGCACTTGCTGCATTCATGTCATTGATGAACAAAGCTTTTCAACAATAGCTAGATCAATTTGTGATTATTTTCATCAATGATATCCCCATATATTCTTCAAGCAAGAAAGAATATGAACAACATCTCCGAACAGCTCTGCAGATATTGAGAGATCAACATTTTTATGCCAAATTCAGCAAATGTGAGTTTTGGATGGAAGAAATCACTTTTCTTGGGCATATAGTCTCGAAGGAAGGAGTGAAACCAAATCTATCCAAGATTAAATCCATTATGGAGTGAGAAGCACCTAAGAATGTGACAAAAATTTGGAGTTTTCTGGGATAATCCGGATATTATCGAAGATTTGTACAAGACTTTTCTATTTTTTCAAGGCCTTTAATAAATCTATTATAGAAGAATGTGCAATTTTGGTGGACTGAGATATATCAAAAGAGTTTTAAAAAGTTAAAGGAAGTCCTTACTACTACTCCAGTGCTTCCATTACCAATTGGAGATAGAGGATTTATTATGTACACGGATGCTTCGGGACAAGGACTGGAATGTGTTCTTATACAAAATAGGAAGGTGATCGCATATACTTCAAGGTAATTATGAACTCATGAAGTTAATTACCCTACCCATGATTTGGAACTAGCTGTGATCGTCCATGCATTGAAGATTTGGAGACATTACTTATATGGAGAGATATTTTCTATATTCACGGATCACAAGAGCTTAAAATACATATCCACACAGAAAGAGTTGAATTTGAGGCAACGAAGATGGATGGAGTTATTGAAAGGCTATAATTGTACTATTGAATACCATCCGGGAAAGGCGAATGTAGTAGCCGATGCCTTAAGTTGTAAAACTATAGAGATTATGGTTAGAACAATTTACTATGAAAGGGAGAATCTTATAGCATTACGAGCAATGAATGTTAATCTCGATGTTGGGGAAAATCACCTATTGGCTACCTTGTAAGTCAAATTATCATTGGTGGAGCAAATTAGAGATACTCAAATGGAAGATGCATATTTAAAGAGGATGAAAGAAAAAGTGGAAGCGGGAATTAATACTCAGTTTACAATTAGGAAAGATGACATGTTGGTGATTGGTAATCGTTTGTATGCTCCGGATGTTAGAGAATTCAGGGGACCAATTATGAATGAAGCACATACTACTCCTTATGCGATGCACCCCGGAAGAACTAAGATGTATCGAGATTTGAAGCTTTTATATTAGTGGCCAATAATAAAGAAAGATATGGCAGAATACGTAGCCAAATGCTTGACATATTAACAAGTGAAAGCTGAACATCAAGCACCAGCGAAAAAATTATAATCATTAAAGATACCGGAATAGAAATGGGAAAGAATAATAATGGACTTTATAATTAGGTTGCCACGAACATTTTAGAAACATGATGCGGTATGGGTGATAGTTCATCGACTTACCAAATCATCTCACTTTTTTCTTATTCAGTCGACAGATTCTTTAGACAAGCTAACATCTTTATACATCTTTAAGATTGTAAGATTGCATGGGGTTCCTGTGTCAATTGTATCTGATAGAGATCCATATTTTACATCGCATTTTTAGGAAAGTTTATAAGTAGCATTGAGTACTAAACTACACTTTAGTACTGCTTTTCATTCACAAATGGATGGGCAATTAGATAGGACGATTCAAACCTTAAAAGATATGATGAGAGCTTCTATATTGGAGTTTAAAGGCAATTGGGATGATGATTTTCCATTACTGGAATTCACCTACAATAACAGTTTTCATTCTAGCATTGGAATGGCACCATATGAAGCTCTTTATGGAAGAAAATATAGAAGCCTAATTTATTGGGATGTTGAAGGTTTGAGAGAAATTGAGAGATCAGACTTGATACAAAAAATTGTGAGACAGTTCAAGTGGTCAAGAAATGCTCAAAAGTAGCTCAAGATTGCCAGAAAAGTTATGCAAATAGACATTGCTGAGAAATGGAGTATAATGTTGGAGAAAAGGTTTTCCTGAAAGTATCACCATGGAAGGGAATTTTAAGGTTCGACAAACACGGGAAGCTGAGTCCTAGATACGTTGGACCTTATAATATCATTGAAAGGATTGGACCACTAGCATACCGATTAGCTCTTCCAAAAGAATTAACTTCCATTCATAACATATTTCATGTGTCGATATTAAGGCAATACCAATCAGACCCGAGCCACATTATACAAAAGCCAAAAATTGAAATCTTCGAAAAGCTGACTTATGTGGAAGAACCAATAGAGATATTGGATCAGAAGGTGAAACAATTGAGAAATAAAGAGATTTCGATAGTAAAGGTGAAATGGAGCCACCATTCTCTTAAAGAAGCCACATGAAAAATGGAAGAGCAGATGAAGTAGAAGTACCCATATTTATTTCTGGAAGATAGTGAGTAGTTAATTTCGGGAATAAAATTTTTTTAAGGGAGGAAAATATAACACCCGCCCCCTAGCATACATATTGATGACGTATGTATTGCATTTTCCACCTAATCGATAGTAGACTCCATTTAAGTTGGGTATATATATGTGTAGGAGAGAAGGACTAAATTGTAAGGAAAGATGGGGAGTAGAATGTCATATTAGAAAGTTGTGGACTAATATGTAGTTTATCCAATTCATTAAGAAGTTAAATAAGTATTATGGTGATATATATATATCCATAATATCTAGATTTATTATTTATTATTATTGTATGGTTATTAAGGGATAATATGTAATTAATAGAGAAGACTTTAGGGGAGGCTATTTAGTATTTTGTGATTGGTTGGTGTTTATATGTGTATATTTAATTGTGAAAGTGTAGAGAGTGTAGAGATTTAGAGATGAGAAGAGAGTGAGTTTTGAGTGATTTTTGGAGAATTCTTGATCTTGTTTAAGCTAGTAATTGGGAGGCATTAGAAGGTCTTATATCCATTGGAGTCCTAATTTAGTAAACTTTGCTTCTGTTGTATTATTTTAAGTTGAGTTTGGTTGTTGTCAAATTTTGGTATGTTTTCCTCTATTTTTAGTCCTATTATTTTGTGTAACACCCACCCTTTCACATATGTATTTATGACGTATGTATGGTATATTATGCATAGTAGATAGTGGCTTTATTTAAGTTGGAGTATGTGCATAAGTGAACTTTATTTGAGATTAAGATTTGTGTTAGAGTGTAGTGAGGAACTAGATTGTAACTTAAGTTGGGAGTGAATTGTCACAAATGAAAGTTTTGGGGTATTGTATGCTATGCCCAATCCAATAAGGTGACAATTAGTTATTGTGGTGATATTTATTTGAGTAATAATATTATATTGGGTATTAAGGGTTAAATGAGTATTTAATATTATTGTATTTTTGGTGAAGATTATTAATTAAAGTAAGAAGACTTTAGAGCCTTATTGGTGGAGGTTTTTGATTGGTATAGTGTGTGTATATAACACCTGTATTCTTATATGCACTGTTCATGCATTATATTATTGTGATATATTTAGTAGAGCTTTGGATTGCATATAGGCCGACATGTGCATTTTTGATAGAGAAGGGTATATTTGTAAGTTAAGTTTTGGAGTTATTTGTTTAAATAGAAAGTTATGGATTTTGAGGTAATAATTCAATTTTAGTAGGGAGTGTGTAAAGATGGGTGATAGTTATTATTATTTTATATAGAAATAATTGTTGATAATTATCCTTATTATTATTGTTGATATTAGTTATATTATTATTATTATTATTATTATTATTATTATTATTATTATTATTATTATTATTATTATTATTATTA
>CATIWO010489176.1:0-36582 GCA_949673435.1 Macaranga tanarius
TAGTAAATAATTTATTTTAAATTATTTTAATGAATAATTTAAATTTATACATTGTATTTTTAGAAATTTTTTTAGATTGTTTAGGCTCGTTTAAGCTCGTGAACAGCTCGCGAACACTTAGCGGCCTAATGAGCTCGGCTCGTTTATAAGCAAACCAAACCTGAGTTAACCAAAACTCGGCTCGGCTCGTTTACACCTAGGCAACATAGAGTTACTATTACTCCGAGTGCAAGCATCCATTTCCGCGTTTGATGCAACATTAGGTCAGTTATCAAGATATCTGAATCAGGCCAAGAAGTACCTGGTTGAGATCTTTGCCATTTAATGATTTCTACGAGCTTTATAAATAACTACAGATTCTTGGATTAAAAAAAATGTAGCTTAATAATTAGCAAAAAGAGACGAGGGAATCCACTACTCTGTACAGGAACAATCTTCATATTCACAAACGGAGGCCTCTTGTATTTTTATGCTCAAGTACGTATGCATATATGCACCCACAAGAGAACACAGCTGCACCACACGAAATTTCCTTTGGTTGTTTGTACACATTTCAATACAATGACATCACAACAAGTTATTAATTCACTATAAGAGACTCGAAACCTATTCAATCACAGGTCGTCATTCACAAGCAATCTTCGTGTCGAAGCTGCTGAGGCATATTGCAAATGCTTGGAATGCAGAGATTGGATACCGGTAATCCATGGTGAATAAATCCTTTCCCACTTTCCCGAATTGAAGGATGATCTTCTCATGTTCTGGACCTGCTGGTCCATTTTCTGGAGAAGCAACCAGCTGAAAATTTTTCACTGAAGCAACTGTCACTCGTCCGTGGAAGTTCAAACACCAACACTGAAGCTGCTCGTGCCATCTCGGAGACTTGTTTTTCAATACTAGTGCTCCATCTTTCTGACTGGACGGAGGTCCCGATAGAAAGTTCTCCACACGGTTTGATTTTGAACGGAAGAATAGGAGTGATGGAAATATATCTACACTCTGATGACAAAACTCAGTCTGTGTGGGGGCCACTCCACCAGGACCGATTGATGTGGCAGGGATAGCATCCATAATGCACTGCATTTTTCTAGGACCCCTGCTTCAGCATAGAATTCACAAGTATCAGCATAGATTGGTAGCAACCAATTTGTTTCCTTCCAAAGAAAAAATCTATAAACAAGGTTCAACCCCTGAACTTAACAAAGTTTTACCTGGAACCCAACACATTCAACTCATATGACAAGTGAGCAACTGAATAGTTGCCAGCAGGGGCTCTAGGTGAAACTTGTTTTAAGTTTACTAGCCTGCTGGAGCGACTTTTTGCCATCTTGGCCCCAGCATGTGGTGGCTGTGCATCAAAGACTGTAAACTTGGTTCCCAGAAAATTTGATCTGGCCAAAAAGAAGAGAGAGCACTAAATATTTTAGCTAATAAGAGAACCAACATATTAAAATTATATATATATTCTATTTGGCAGTTACATCATACCTTAGCTTCCCAACATAGGTATGGCTCCCTTTTGACATATCATCAGCGTCGAGAGATATGATATAATCTGTGCAGGTGGGGCGTCTACATCTGCGTGCAGCAAGGAGGAACTTTCCATTGTCAGCTAGCGCTGCATCATGGAACACACAAGCAAATTGTTCAACTATCTACAGCTCAGAAAGGACCCAGGAATAAAATAGGCAGTGCCTCATAAATTTAGAATCCAATCAAACTGTCCACTATAACAAACTACCTTATAAGGACATACAATTTATAGGCAAGAAGCCAAAAACTCAAGACTACTAAGAACCAAATTCTTACCATTAGTTAGACTGACGTACAGGCAGTAAGTTTGAGTAGACCGGCACCGCTTTATAAAGCACTGGAAAAGACAATCCCTTGGGCCAGGCTGCAAACAATCGCCATAAAATATGACAATGCACGACAGGAAGATTTCAAAGGGGGAAAAACATGACTTTGATTATGAAATCAAAACTCAAAGAGAATAGTTCACACATAACAACAATCCTCAATGACATATCGAATTAGAGGTTCATTAGTAGTACCAGTTGACACTAACACACCATAAATGTATACCTAAGGGCACAAAAAATTACACACATTTGATATGATAAGGAAATTTTCAGAAACTAAAAATGAAAAAATCCACATCAGTCCTAGTTGAAGCTAATAATAGCAGTGGACCCGCACTGCTGAAGCAAAAAGTGGTCCGGAAAGGGAATTTGCAACTTTGTTATGTTTGAGCAATTTCCCATGAAATTTCATAACAGCTGGGAAATTGTCGTAATTGTAAAAGGGTGGTCCCAATTTCTAAGATATTGTATAGTGTTTGGTTGAAATGGTTGAACGCTCCATCAATAAATATCTTGAATTATTAAGATTTCCATAAACACCATGGCATGATCTAAGGCAGGCAGATATGAATTCCCCAAATAATTTTCCAATGTGCAGAAATCAGAAAAGAACAACAAGTCAATGCTTATCCATAAAAAATTTAATAACAATAACCATAATATGCATACAACAATTGCACGTCTCAAACAAAACTGCAAAACCAACATCCAACGCAACAACATCATAGTAGATTGAAATCAGGATTAAACAAAAGAGGAAATCCAAAAAATCTACATAAGCATGCTTCAACCAATCGCAACCATATCACTACAGTCCAAAAAAACATGCTTTGCCTGTAGAAGATAACAATAAACAATGCAAGAATAATCCATCCAAAATACCCAGACTAAGGAATAAAACAAGTATACAAATTTGATCTTTGCAGAATCAAGGAAAGAGAAATATAACAGCAGGCCAGCAGCAAAACAACTGAATTGCCTTTCATACACCCATGATTTAAAATCATAATTCCTCTGCAAATAACAATTCAAATAACTCAACATTTCAATGGCTAAATCACCCCCATTAATCCAAAGTCTATAACTGTACAATACATGCATATATATATAAGCAACAATACCTGCTTAACAGAGATGGGAAAAGTAAGCTTCCCAGAAAGTTCAGGTACTTTAACTAACTCTTTAACAATAAGTCTCCAAGTCCTGCAAACACCAGCACAAGCCACCACACTTTTTCTGGCTGGCCAACTACTCTCTGACGCTTCAATTCTGATTAAAACCTCTCTTAAAAGCTCCTGTGGCATGTTTGCCCAGCATGAAATGTCCTCTCCAGGCCTACCCTCCACCGCAGCTGAGCCATCCTGCACAACCCTGCTGTGAGACCTGGACCGTATTATCATACTCCTAATTGAAGACATTATTGGGTTCTGCTCAAAACTGAAAAAAGTTTCAATCTTTGAGTGTTAAATTTATAAAAAGCATTTGAACTGCTATTTTTTTTTTTTTTTCAAATTTTGTTTAAAGAGTGATTTTTGGGATAGAGAGAGAGAGAGAAAGAGATTGATGTACTAAAGAGAAGGTGGTGTTGGTGGAGAAATTGAAAGTGGTGAGTGGAATGAGAAAACCACTTATTATTAGCATAGTTTTAGTATCTTATCCGCCAATTGTAGTTGTTTTTTTGGTTCATAATTAGAGCAAAAGTTATCCAAAATGATCCTAAAATTCGTTTTTTTTTTTTTTTTGAACAATTCCTAAAATTCCTTTTTATGATGGTTTAAGGTAAGTAATTTCAATTATTTAGTAATTAATTTATTTTACAATTGACTATAATAGACCATAATATTTCATTAATCAAATCATATACATATATATTTGGCTTAAATCAGCAGTATTTAAAACTCATTGATTTTTAACTAATTTTATTAAAATTATTAGAGCGATTTTTTTAATAATAATAATGATCTACTAATTTACCCATATAATTCTAACCTTTTTCATTTTTAATTACAAAAACACCAAAGAAATTTATTCAATAAGTTAAAGAAAAAAATGAATACTTTTATACATCATATTACAAGTTTATATTAATCAATAATAATCCACAATTTAATAATCTACTCTATTACAAGTGTATATTAAATAACAATAACCCTCAAAGGGTGATTGTCAAGTGTTGGCATCTCCAATAATTCTCAACATGATAGTGAAACTCGAGAAGGTTTAGTTGCTTTTACAAAGAAACATGAACACTAAAAATAAAGCCAAAACACAATTCATGAAAATTCTTTTGTAGTTAATTTTTATTTGCGTAGGGGTTATTATTAGGGACATCATTTGCTTGTTTTACACCAATTCTTCCCATATTATTTTAAAAAGTAATTCATATATATATATATATATATATATATATATTGATAATATGTAATATTTAAAAAAATATACACATTTTTAAAGAAAAAAATTCATAAATATATTAAAAGTAACTATAGTTAAATGTTGCAACTCTTAAAGTTAAAATTACAATAAATGTTAATTAATTGTGCTACATGTCAAATTTCTAATGGAAAGTTTATAATCCTACATGACGAACCGGGTTCACTGAAAAATTTCTCCATTTTAAGGGGTTTGGTGGACTAATAAAATACTTGGATCATCCTAAATGCTAAGCATTTATGATAAAAATAAGAAATTGATAATAATGATGATTAATGGAGTGTAATTAAGTAAAGTGGTTGGTGATTAGGAGGAGAAGAAGAGTGGGGAGGGCCCACTTGGTAATATCTAGAAGTGGGGTCCTGTACCCACACGAGGAGTAAAGGAAGGTTCACATTACATCTCTTTATCTTTCCCCTAGTCTCAGTCCATGGGCTAGAATTTGGTTTCTGCTTGCTTTGACAAGAGAGAATTAGTGTACAAGTTGTGTTTTATTTCCTCTGATTATCATTTTTTTAGCTTTAACTGTTGTTAGTTACGTGTCTAATTATCTTTATTAATTATTAATCACTGTAAATTAATAATTGGGGTAAACTAAACAAATGAGACGTACATAGTGAAAGCAGGAAATGATTCTAACCTCATTCATCAACTATAGTAAATGGATTCTCCCTTATCTATAGTGTGTGGATGGTCTTGTGTTGTGTTGAGCTGGTGAGAGCTGCCATTTATTTAATTATTTTATTTTATTTTATTTCTCTTATATATTATATAAAACTAATTTTAAGACATGAAAGTGATTTTTCATGTTGCCTTGCCGTGTGGACAGCCCAACAACAAATTAATTAAAATTATGCAACCAAATTTCCAGCTTTGGTGACCCATTTTTTCAATTTTGCTATTCATGCTACAACATGACTTTGTCTCCCTGTTCCTTTCCTTTTTTCCTTTTTTTTTGGGAGCCTGTAATTCATGAAAAATGTTTCTTACTGGCTACCGGTTAAAGCCCTTAATAATCACATGAACAATATGAGAATCAAGAAGATGAAAGATACTTCCAACAAGCATGAAGCATCTTTTATTTTGCAATATTGCTCCCTAATAGTAATAGTTCAGTTGCTTGAGTAAATGGCAACGTGCTAGAAAAAGGGGAAAAAAGCATCAAACTTGGAATCTTGCATTTCTTTTTCTTTATAAGGTGCGATATTAATTCACCCTTTTTCATGTTGCTTTGTAGCTTTTTTTTTCTTTGTCGATACTATGAAGCTTCTGACCTCCTGCACTACATGATGTAGCCCAATGACTTCAACACAAACAGCAGTTTCCTCCCATAGGAAACCTCGTATAACAGTGTGGGCAAATGTTGAAAAGCTAGCTTGGGAAATTTTTGCCTGCCCTCAGAATATTACATTTAACTGTTAAAATTAATTATTGGTACAAATATACCTTGATAAAGTAAAAATTTTGCAATCAATAATATCATTATTGGCAAGTGAGCAAGTTTGATTCTTAAAAAATTGCAAAGAGGGTAGGTAGTGTTGTTGTCAAAGGTAACGATAATAACAAAAACAGAATTTAAAAAAAAAAAAAAATTTTGAGAGAATGTTGGAAGAAATAATCCTCATTGCTTTGTGTATTCTAATAGATGTCGTAGTCGTATGGTAGAGTTCCATTTTCATGAAAGACAAAAACATCATCCCTAAACAACACTTTAATAGAGAAGATATTTAAGAGAACAATTAATAGAAAAGAAGATATTTTAAGGGTGAAGTAGAAACTGGTTTGTAATTATGCAAACGTTGAAGATTTATGTGACCAAAACTAAACGAAACCCAAGCACAAAAACAAGAGGCTGTCCAAATCCACTGCCACTTTATCTGCAAACCATGGTATATGCTGCTCGCAACTTCACTGGTCCTGCCATCTAGAAACTGATGCTTGATTTTTATTACCCTTTTGAACCGGAGCAACAACTCCCCTCTCTCACCAAACTTTTTTTAGCCATTGCAAGAGTGACATGTTCAAATGCTGTTGAAACCGCTTGCTTATTTTCTGTAGTAACTAGTAATACTCATCACCAATTGTGCATTAACGCATATAAAATCAATCATATTACCTCAAAAGTAGTAATTTTTTTCTTGTCTTTTCGACTTATTCGTAAGTTTTATGTTACAGTAGTTCCGAAATTATAGATTGGTACAGACTACATTGCCAGAAATTGGAAATACAAAGAAATATCAAAAGTACCAAACTTCAATTCTCCATTGGGCACTGGCCTCTGAACTTGGCAAAGATCTCGACACTTGGTTAACGTACATTCGAAAAGAACGTGATTTCATTGAGCATCAAAAAATTCTTGAATCAAATCATAACACGAGCAGGCAGTAAAACCATGCCATATAATAAGTGAGATTTTTTTATAATTTATTTATATAAATGTATAAACAGAATCAGAAGTCTAGGATGATACAGACAGTTAGAATAAACAATTGTGATGATTTTTCCCTTTTTTTTCGGTTTCAAAAATGGATCCTAACCTCATTAACTGTATTAAATACACATTCGCCCTAGCCAATTGTCCTGCCAGAAAGACTCCTATAACACAGGAACACTTCCACTCGGTGGTTGTATTGTTCTCAGTGATTGTCCTGCAGAACCAAAGCCATCATCTTTTAGACAATTTCCATGCTTCTATAACTTTTCTTTGACATTCAAAACTAAAGAACTTCAATTCAAAACAATATGACTAAATAGTAGAGTACCTGAGTTGCCCGCATAAGAGTAAGGCTTAGGAAGATATTTGCTTCTGAGCAATCCAACAGAAGCTGTCTGAGACCTTAAAATGTTATCAACAGGAATTTGACTTGTGAAGTTGGAAGCTGGTATGCACCCGCCTGACTTATCCAAGCATACTTCTGAACTCTGTGCAAGTATTTGATCAGGGTTGTATGCACAAGGCTCTCTCTGTTTTGCAAGGAATAACATTGAAGTCAGAAGCTCCTCAGCAAATATAGTGTAACCAGCCCAGAAAGTATGCATATTTTCAAGAAAATACACAAGATATTTTTAAAAATAGATAAGCCCTTCCAAATAACATTAAGCATGGAAATTTAGAAAACTCAAAGGCATTGAACATTTGTAAGCTTAAAACCATCAATTACTGTTCTGGATATGAAATATTAACTTCTGGAATTGATAACTGTTGATTTTGACTGTCCAATAAATCTGATCAGGTTCAGATAATAATGAGTGAAGTTCAAAGTGCGATCTCTTCATACCTTTCAAGACACATTATAGTTTCTCATATTGGAAATGGAGGTAAGAATTAATAGGTGCAAACCTTGTTGAAAAGGTCATCAACTGGTTCATTTGAACAGCCTTGATGGGATGAAGCCTGAAACTGAATTGTGCTTTCCTGTGATACTTCTGGACTCATGACATTGCTGCCAAATCCCTTAGCTGATGTTGCATGAAACATCTGAGAAATTGCTGACCGCAGGCGATTGTTCCTTTGAGAGTAATAAAGTTTGGTAGCAAGGGGAACTGGAACATCTGATTTAGCTGCATTAATTAGTATTATAAGCATCAAGAACAAAGAAAGCATTCAAGTCAAGAATCAAAATGAGGTCCAAGAGAATGTTACCAAAACGTTATCAGTTGAAATTTAAGTTGTTTAATCTTACCACTTGACAATTTATAAGCCATTATATTTGTAATGTTACCAATTGTTGGATTTCAATCCATACGAAAATAGTGCCAATGCAAAATTAGAAAGTTACCAGTAAAGAACAATATGAAGAGCTGCCTTTCTGAGCTCATTGATTCATCGTTATAGGATGGGACTATATCCATGTTTAGTTGACGAAACATGGGCTGTGCAAGTAGCCATTTAAATATAAAAAAAGCTTCAGCATACTTTTTTATTTACACATTTCTGTTTTCTTATCTCCTTTCAAACAAAGGAAGAGATGTTGGAAAACCAGGTCTCATTAACTGAAGAAAAACTGATGCATAACCAAATTTAAGGAAGAAGTGCAGTGCTCAAGCAGATATTTCCCAGGATCTCATGTGCGGCTGCTGTGTGTGTGTGTGAGAGAGAGAGAGAAAGAGAGGGAGAAGCAGAGGACTAAAAAACAAGTATTTGTATTAATTTGAAAAAAACAATCTGGCCTTACAGGTAAAAATATCCTGAGTGCTTATAATTTTTGTTAGGCCAGAAGCTGCTTCTGGAACATTTGATAGTGATATATGCTGACTTGATACACTACAACACAAAAAAGAAAAAAAGAAATATGTACCATGAGCACCTTAAATGAGGATAATTCCATAATAATGATCAAATGTGTTCAGCAAAATAGTGTGCGCAACTGTTAGAGAGGATTCTACATTATAAACATTCAAAAACTACCATAATCAGTGCAGAACAAAAAAGTAGGAAAAACAACAACACACCCCCCCCCCCCAGCAGAAATTGTTCTCCACAGGTGACAGTTACAGCAGAACAATCAAATAAATTCACCTGGCTTACTGCTTCGTATTTATCAATAATAAGAGGAATCAAATTAACATTCTAAAGGTACTAAATCATTCTCCTCTTTAGTCACTAACAGATTCAGTGGAAATGTTCTCAGCAAAGTAGACCTTAGAAAACAGTAGTATACAGTCTACTTTTTAAATAAAATAGTATAATGGTTACAGGAATGAGCATAAATGAAAAGTTGAGAAAGAGAAAGAATAGGAGGGATGAAAACAATGACGTCATCAATGCAGAATTTTTATCCAAAATTTTTATAAAGAAGATGTCTAAGATACCTGAAAATATGTGGATAAACATAATTTAAAGCAGTCACATTGCATTAAAAACCAAGAAACCATACAGTTTAGAGCGTTTTGTTGGAGGTGGCATTACACAGGCCGAGTGGTCTGTGTTCTCAGGACTCATTCCTTTATCATCCATTGTAAATGCCACACCTACACAAGCTGGATTTCCTAAAGAACACAAGGAAAACGGATAATCAAGCTAATTTCAATGCTCTTTTTCTTTTTTGCAGATACAAACGTGTTTGTAGAGGTCACAAGCTTACAGCATATCCCAGTTTGTCACCCAACAAAAAGAATGCACTACAAGTCTATGCAACTCCATTCAATTGAATAAAACTAGCATCCCTTATCATACTGGATTTCCCACGTGACATCTATAAATTTTAGTGACTAGATCGGGTTTACTGTAAATCAGGAAATAGGTGTCAGACATGAGAACTGCCATTTTTGAACAAAGCCCAAAGCAATCCAACCTCAAGGAACAGGTACATATCCGAAATAAATGCAGTTCGCTCTCATAAGTGCAATATCTATTGATAAAACTAGACAACAGCCTATCATTACCAAAGATTATTAAGACACTGACTACTTACACAAGGGACTCTGTCATTGGTAAAAAAAAAGTCTAGTCTCAGCTAACTAATGATCAGTAATGATAAAAAAAATCAACATAGCTTAAAAAATTTTAAAAAAACTTTACCTAATACTCATCAAATTTAGCTAGAGAAAAGGCCAGGCTCGAGAAAGATAAGAGTGGAAGAACTTACTCTTTGTGTCCATGGAGAAAGAAGTTGGCTTCCCAGGCTGCCCATCCAACTGAGATTCTGATGTGGCAGCAATATAATCTGCATCTATAGAAACGGCTCCCTCTGTCTCCACAACTGGGGTACCTTGGTCTAAGATATGTTAAGAACTAAAAAACAGATGTCACCATAATCAATAAACTAACCAGTATAAAGTAAACAAGTACACAAAAGCACCCTTTAAAATGATACACAAAACTCAAAACATCAAAAGTATATTCAAATGTTCAAACACCAGCAAAACCCACTTTTATGTCTCTTTGCAAAAATCCTCAGATGGGTTCAAAAGAATTCTAAATTTTAATAAAGCAAATGTCTTAATGAACAAGAAACAAGAACCTTAACCAGATTTTGAAGTTCAAAATAAAATCTACAAGGGGAAAAAAATAAAGGATACTCATATAAGTACTTAATAACTTTTTCCTCTCCCTCCTTGGAGGTTTCCTGTGCCCTATGCTACCATCCGGCTCTGATGTTGTTGCTTCTGCAGAAACTAAGGACCTACAACGTTCTGACAAAATAAGGGGGAAAAGAGAAAAAAGAAAACAACCCAACTCAGAGCAGTACTAGCATCAGTGAACTTGAAGAGCTTACTAAGACTAGGCAAGCAATTGATAAAGCAAGCACCAAATGTCTGCTATGCTACACAAGTGTCCACCCCAAACAATTAACGTGCATGATTACAATGATTTCATGATTGGACAGCTAATTAGCTAACACCATCTCCAAGGGTTACTAGTTCAGACGAAAAGTTAAAATCCTTTTTGACAAATGCTTATCTAATCAGGACTAAAAATTAAACTTTTCCAAACTTGCATTTAACCAATTAGGCTCTGTTTGACTTCATTCACTATCAACTTAAGTTTGAATTGTATGACCTCTCAATTGCAGGAAGAACACATCTTAAAACTACAACTGGACTTACAAGTATTCAAGTAATCCCAATCATATTAGCTACTAATGAAGTTGCACTTGCATGGATTCACTGATAATTTGAGATTAATTATTTCCTACAGACAAGTAACGGCAGGGTTCTTGCATGAAGACATTATCAAGATGTGCCATTAATCATATATAAACCTAGGATGGTAATGGCAAAGATGATGAGATTGTCAATGCTGATGTTCTGTTGTGGGCACTTTGTTATTCTACTCCCAGGTACTGATATATTGCAAAACAGTAATATCCAAACAAGCACATGATAGATAATGATACCATTGACAAGCACAGACATAAAGAAAGGAGACCTTATAGTCTGATAATGCAAACAACTCATCTGAAATATTTGTCCACACAATTTTCAATAAGTCTACAATAATGAGTACAAATCCATGTAAATGTTAATTGCTACACAGCAAGAACAGTTAGAAAGAAAATGGAAAAAGGAAAAGGAAAAAGAGAACAAAAGAAATAAACAAAAAGAAACCTGCATGAGTTACAAAGTGACTGGCCTTCACTGGCTTCTTGCAAGCATTACAGCATACCTTCACAATGACATTACACAATCAGACAGATTATGTAAAATAGATGTTGATGCACGGAGATGCACAAGTGGAGATAAACACACACATAAATTACATTTTTGAGGGAACAAATTATGATAACAGAATAAAATCACATCTAATAGCCTCACTAGATAATTTATCATTAAACGCAATTACAGCACTCCAGAGTTAGAATAAAAACCAGCTAATAGATATTGTTCATTTAGGCAAAGAAATGATCTTCATAGCCTGAAAAGGCAGCTTCAGCTAAAGAGAATAAATTTCCGTAGCACATTTGCTCCCATTCAATACCACAGAAAAACTTCAGTGTTCTAAGAGCAGCCTAAAGGCAAAAGCTATGATCCAAACACCAAAAGTAAGATTATAAAGCATCTTCTCCAAGTAACCATTCTTTGACAGATGCTTCATGGTGAACAGTGAAGCTTCACTTATAGCAGGAATAGTCATTCTCTTCCCACCTTACCTAAATAATTATCATAAGCACATAGTATGTAGGTAACTGCATCCAGAAAGCTTCAAGTTCTCCTCAATTAACCTTAACAATTTGCAGCAAGTAAATCCCCAACAAGATTCTTTACAAGCCTCTCAATTTTCAGCCTTCACCAAATTAATATTCCAACTGCATGTCCCCAGTTTGCTGAACTGAGTTGCTTCAGTACATATACCAATTGTTTTAGGCTTTTAGCTCATGCTACTTACTTGGGAAGAGAGCTGTGCATTCAAATTGCCAACATATCCTTAACAGAGGGCAATAAGATATGTGTATATATATATACATGTACATATATGTGTATATGTGTGTGTGTGTGTGTGTAGAGAGAGAGAGAGAGAGAGAGAGAGAGAGAGGGAGAGAAATCAAATGACATGAAAATGTAACTACATAAGCTAGATGCCAAAGACAAAATTCCGCAACATAAAAACAAAAATATTTAATATTATCATTGATGTAAAAAAGTTAAAGGCATTGTTGAACCATACCAGATCCAAAGAGTCAGTCATAGGTTTCAAACCATAAACATGCATATCTGCAATGTAAATCACCAAATAGATAAAAAAATTAACTCCAAACAAAAACCCAGATACTAACCAGAAAACATAAGATGCAAGTACTTAAATATTAAAATGCACATTTCATTTCCATCTTAGAAACCCCAATAACAAAACATGATAAGATTTTCATGTCCTTGAATTTAAATCTCTAGCTTCTTCGACTAAGGCCATGTAGGCCCACATCCTAACTGTACGAACAACACCATAATGAAATCCAAGAGCTCTGGTAACCTTGGACCAAAGATCTCCCAATATTAAACTACATTCATTTCCCTATTACACATCACAATCTAAATATAAAGTTCCCATTGATCATGTACCGCTAAAAACATTACCTTCTTCGTCAAGCAAATTTGCCTCATCAGCCTCATGAAATTCTCTAAGAATAAATTGAGCAGCTAATTTTTGTTGGCCAACTTCCTCTGCTAAACACAATAAAATTATATCAATCTTCTAAAAAAATGTAATCAAACCCTTAAAATAATGCATGATAATCTCATCATTATTACCACGAATATTTTGTGATAAACTTGCAGTAGCTAAAAGCCTGGCCATAACCGCCATTCTTCCACTTCCTAACGAGCATACCATTGATACTAACACAACTAATGCAAATATCTGTACACTGCAATTAACAATAATACAGTTCAACAACCAGCATTGTCATGAAACAATTCAAACTCACAAAATGACAAAATAACCCTAAAAGGTCGCATTCTTATAGATTATTTAACAAAAAACCTTAATCAAGCATTTAAAAACCGTAAAATAAAATAGAATAAACCACACACCTCGAATCTAAAGAAAACAAATATCTCAAAAAATGAACAGATTGAAGCAGCGATCAATCAGCGAATTCGAATCTGTACCGAAAAAAATAATCGATGATCCTGATGCAATGCCGGTGTAGACGACGAGTGACGAAAAGAATTTAAAAAAATAGAACGGAAATGGAGGAGAGAGCAGAAACCCTAGAAGATTGAGAGGAGGAGATAATATATTTACAATTGCCAAACACGGTATTAGTGATTTTTTTTTTTTTTTTTTGTTCTTCTTCTCTCTCCTCGCGCAGAGGAGAGGAGAAGAGGTGGCAGATTGGTGAAAGCTAAAAATGGTGTGTGGTCTTTTGGTTGTAGCCTGTGAGCGTGCAATCGTTTTTTTTTTAAAAAAACCATTTTAAAGTTTAGAAGAGGATCACTTATGGGCCTCAAGTTTTTGAATGATAAATATGTAACGTGGATTGGGCCTGCCTTTGATGATGTAGCCCATTACTACTTGTGAATAATCTGGTAACAAATTTGAAAAAAAAAAAAAGTGTGCAGCTTTGGCCACAGGCAGTGGGGTACTCATGATCGATTTTCCCCTGGCTTTTTTTTTTTTTTTTTTTTTTTCATAATGAATATTACATTCATTTGAAGAGAGCATACAACGAACTGGAGAAAAAAAATTAGTACAGTGTAACAATGTAGGATTCCCTCTCGTTACTAGACATCCAGAAAGACTTACAGTAGAAACAAATGACTACTCCTTACCATATTAGGGATCCCCATATTGGAGACCACATTTAGTCAGATTGCAAATCTTCTTCTGCCAAATGGAAGAAGATCAATAATTGACTAAGAATGGAAGAGTAGCTTTTAACTGCAAAACAAACAAATACTACTAATATAACACTAACTAATAAGCAAAACAAACTAACTAACTAATATTGTGACCCTAATATTTGCAATATGCAAAACAAACAAACACTGCAAAAATAAACAAACACTACAACAAGCAAACAAACAAACACTTCTCCATCAGTGCTGGTATATTCGCAGCAATCAGGCGGGCGATTGACATGAAGTCTTTGCAACATATGGCCTGCTGCCCATAGTCAGATTTGTGCCTGAAACCCAGCTGCACAAAACCAGAACAAACTGAGTCTGTGGCTGCCTTTGGATGGGATCAAGCTTGAAGAAAGTATCCTTGTCCAGATTTGATTTTGAAACTCAGCTGCACAAAACTCATTACAAAGAAGTTAGCCGGGAGAAAATTCCACAAACCAACAACGAAACACAACAGAAAATTATTCAATCATACAATAGTACAAAAAAATTAAAGGAGTTGGGTGATTTTTGGTCCTAAAAGACAAAAACCACCCAGTACTAAAAAACAAGAAGAAAGAAGACGATGAACAGTGAAAGTTGAGAGAAAAGCTATCTGTTATGATATATTTCTGTTAGTTTTTTCATTAATTAAACATTAAATGGCTGTGGATATACTCTATTATTCATTCAGAATCAAAAAAAAGTAATGATATAAATGTTAAAATTGTATTAGAATTGCATTATTATGCATACAGCAACATGTGAGTTATACTAACTGGTCATTGGAATCTTTAAGTAAGTGTCACTTCAACGAGGTGTACAACCTGGATCAATAAATTGATGAGGAGAAAACTTCATAATTATGTCATATGCATACCTTAATAGCAATTTCAACAAACAAATGTTCATCGCTAAATTAAAGGTGCCGAATGTATTCTGCAAGAGCAAGTAATTTCAGAGGTATCTAAGTCTAACGTATATAAATAAAATGCATACAAAGATACTAGAAGATCGAGAAAATGCACATGTTTGAAACCCTAATTATATATATCCCCAGCATGGAACTAAAACTAGATTGGATTTAAAGCTTGGTTGAGAGCATGAAGCACAAGATTCATGCTAAAAGCCTGCATCCTGAGCACACAGAGTTGCAACAATAGAAAATGAAACAAACAACAGAGTTCACCGGCTAGTATCATCCTTCTGCCCATGGAAGAATGAAGGCGCATAATTAATGCATTAAACCAAGTAACGGAATAAAAAGTCAGAGTGTATCCATGATATTTCCCTGATAACCATAAATTTGCACAAGAACTGCACATAGGATAATAAGATCTAGATGAGAACAACCACACTAATAATGATAGTGCTTACTTACCCAATTAGAAATAGTTCATCAATTGCATGAGAAGATAGTCACACATAAGCTAAATAGTATTATTAAAGGAAAATACCCAATATCCAAGAAAGCAGCAATATGAAAGACTAGACTCTGAAGTATGACACTTACCTTCCAACCATTGGGAACATCTTTCCATTAGGGAACTACACTCTAGCAATTACACAGGACTCTTAACATTATTTTGTTTATCAATAAAGTGCAGGCATTTTCCATTCACAAAAGAGTTGGGAAAAGAACATGATACTTGGTTTGACAATCACTACAATAACACTCAGGCAGGATGTCTGCTGGTAAAAAGTATTGCATTGTGTAGCTATTTAGTTGGGGTTGGATTCCACCGTGAAGCCAATTGAGAGAACTGATCAAAATGAACAGCAGAAGTAGCTAATTTATTGGGCAAGTTATCATTGTTATTGCATTGTTTTGATTTTTATATCTAAAATATTTTTCAAATGCAACCGATCAAAACAATACAATGCAACTGCAAATTTATTTTCACCTATAATACATTTTAATATAGAAAAAGATTTATGTAATAGATCATTTTTAATCATTTCCAGAATATTATTATTATTATTATTAAAGTTAAAGGCCATTAATATTAACTAAAAAATTTTGTTTGATGTCTTATAATTCATTATTTTTAAAATAAAAATTTATTTAAAAAGTATGAATTTATTTCTTATTTGCACAAATTAATTAACAGAAAGCAAAATTTGATAATTGAAAAAATTAATTTTATAATTTTCCAAATTGGCATATTTAAACCGCCTTGCTTGCTGGCACGTGTTTCGCATATTCAAGAATCAAATTAAAAACAAAATTTGAAAAGAGCGCTAAAGCGAAGGAAAAAAAAAAAAAAATTCTCTCAAAGCTTCACTCTCCTGCTACTCTCATGGAGGCAAAGGTGCGTCGATCTTTACGTGAATTCATTCGTTGTTTGATTGGATTTTTTTGTTTGGCATAAGTTTCCATATATCTGTTTTCTGATTGGATCGTAATTTTTGTTTGATTCAAGCCATGGTTTTTGCAATTTTGCTTTATGGATAGCGAAGCACGAAAGAGAGTAGGGAATTACCTTCTTTGATAACAAAACTGAAGCGCAAAAAGAAAACTATGTTCTAACTTGTATTTGTTTTTTGATATATAAAAGATTAATTTCTATGTTTAACTGGAATGGATTTAGGAGGAGAGATGTAGTATGTTGTTGAGTTGTTCATTGAAATGCTACTGTGATCATGCTCTATTTCTTTCTCTTTAACTTGTATATTCTGTGCTAATGCATCTCGTTTTTTGTGATAAACATTAAAATGTTAAATTATAATTAGTTTAATATAGGTTGTTGAGAAATAGTTAATGGTGAGGTTACTACTATATTTATGTTGCAAAGTTCTGTCCCTTTTCTTGTGTGGCTGAACCTTCAAAGAACATAAGTTGAAGATGCAGGACTCTAGTGACCTGAGGTTTAATAGTGAATTTACTTCATTAACTTGAAAATATGTGTGATTTAGAGGAAAACTCCCTCATCCATGTTCAACATGGCATCTGTTGATGATGTTTGGTGAATATTGGTTAGTTTTTCGCTTACCATGCTTCCATCACTTCTAATAGCATTCACGCAAGACTAATGAAACCTTTTCATATGTAATCTCACCAAAAGGTTCCTTAATAATTTGTGAATTTGCTTCTCTTATACTGTTTGTAAGAGAAACATGTCTTTTCATCACATAATTTGCCATATTTTTGTGTTAATGTAAAATTGATATTGGTTATTCCACTTTTTCAGTATTTTACTTGAGAAGGAGTTGAAAACAATGCTTCAACTAAAGCTGGAATATCTTTGAGAATGCAAGCTGATTTTCGAGCCAAATCGTTTGATTCCATCCTCAAATTAGGAAGATTAGTTACAAAGTAAGTTAAATTAGTTGCATTGTAAGTTAAATTTGATGGTTCTGAATTTTTTTTAATAATTACTAATCATTAAGTTTTTTTTGTTAGTGGTATCTTTTCAGTCTCTGGTGGTGCTGCTATTGCCACAGTATTATGTCACAGATTTTTTACAGTTAACAGTTATAGCCAGTATGATATTAAGGTAAGTTAAAATCTGATAGCTTTTTTGAGCTCTTTCCACTAGCTTGTTACATTTACATTTAGATTCACTAATGTCTAATGTCTATCTATTTGCCTCTTCAATTCTCTTTGAATTTTTTTTTTTCTAATAAATTCTACTTTTTTGCTTAGGCAATTGGTGCTGTGTCTTGATTGTAAAGAAGGATGACCCTGCTCGCCTTAATCAAGAGAAGTTGATTAAGAAGGTGACCAAGTATTGGTACCTTCTCGAGAATAGTGAGAGGCTTGATGCTCTCTTTAGCATCAAAGAAGAAGAAACTCAGGACCTTTGGAAAGACAAGCTGATCTTGGCCGAAAAGCAAGTGTGAGAGTCCATCAACTTTGTGATTGATTTACCTCATCAAAAACTAATAGACAAGGCTTCTATCTTTCCAACTGTTGAAATTTACAAGAGTTGCTGCTCTATATAGTCTTGATGACGGGTGAGCTGTTTTTGTCCTACGATTTTTTTTAGCGTTTTGTTTGGACTACTTTTTTTTTTAGTGTTTTGTTTTGGACTGTATTTACAAGTCTGAAAATTAATTCTATGTTTTCTTTAGGCTATTTGGCTATGGCTACCTTCTACATCCACCCAACCATTTGGTTGGGGGTGCCATATACACTGCAAGGATCATATATCATCTTCAATTTGTGGTAAACTGGATGGAATTTGGCATATCCGAGTCTGAAGCGAAAGGTTGTGTTTTTACAACTTGGCTTTTATGTTATTTTATTCGTAATTATCACCTAATTTTCTTTTGTCTCTCCCTTGTTTTTAAAGAGGTCGGAACGTTGTTTCTTGAGGCTTTTAAACTGAGGAATGAATACAAGCCGGAACCCACCATTAGTGTAAGTTAAGATAATTCTGTCATTCTTTCCTTATTTTGTCAAAAATCTCATTTTTTCTTTAAACAGGAAAAGGTGAAAATTCTGGAACAAGAAAATGATTTTCTTAAGGCTAGGCTTCGTCAAACAGTCGAGTCAACAGCCTTTCTCAACTGTTGGAGGATACAAAAGCACAGTTGGAGCATGTGATATGTAATGAAACCTTGTGAAGGTTTCCCCTCCTACGGTGGATTCTCAGGTGGTGGTGGGGGTCTTTTGCTTTCAATCCTTTCTCCCCCATCTCCTATTGAAACTTCTGGATACATTTCACTTTAAAAAGAGGAATTATTGCAGTATTTCCTAATGGATTATATCTGCTATTGTAATCTGGAAGGTTATTTCTTCCTGTGAAGATCCAAAGTTGTGATAAAATACTCTCAAATCAATTACTGGTTGATCATCTCTGATTGTTGGCATGACTATTTACAAGTTTTTCTTTTCGGTGGTTTCATGATCTGATCTTCTGTTGGTTGTCGCCTTGCGAAGTTGTATTTAGAAATAGAAACTATTGGAATTTTATCTAACTATATTGCTTTTATCACTCTTCAATCCAGTTGTCAGGAGTTCACTTATCCAAATAAAGTATTTGTTGTTTTTGAAGGACTATGGTACACTTATAGACAATTTGAATATTCCTGGTATTACGTCCCACTTAAATACATGTGGAGTCAGGTATCCATTTCTGGATATTTTCTCAGGACCCAGATGCATGAAACAATTGCTTCTTTTTTGTAACAAAAATTGAAATTAGATTCTTTGTTGTGGATGAACTTGCATCTGCTATATAATATATGAACTTGCTCTGCACTCTCAAAAGACGCCATTGGATAAAGATTTGCTTTTGGCTTCTTGGCTTTACAAAGATCGTAGGGCTAGAAAGTTTAGGAAGGTAAATGGGATCTTCTGGATGCACCTGTACATTTGATGCGTTATAGTGCACTCTCAGATTTGTGAACCTGCAGTCAATGTCTTGCATTTCTAAATTTGGACGGTAGTTTTAAATGTTATCTGTCTCTTTTTCCATTAGAAGTTCAGCAGTTTAGTATGAAGTAACTGTAGTTAGGAGTGATCTAATGGATACATAATGCTGGCCCTATGGCATATGCAAGAAAAATGCCTTTTCGTCTCTTCATAGAATCAAACTTTTGTCAAAAAACATGGAGGCCATACTCACTTGCCCGCTAAATTACCTCTTCTTCCATCTAATTCTTGGAGCCATGTTTGAGTATATTCTTTTCTCTCACTGTTTTTGTGAGATCTAATCAAGGCCTAATACACTTCAAATTGGAATACCATATCTACATTTCTGTAAATCAGCTACACGGTATGTTAATGTGACCAGGCTCGCAATGCTAAGACATGAGACCTTTTCATTCTGCCTATTTTATGCTAAGGCATCAGCTACATTGTATGTGACTAGGCCAGCATAACCATACAGTTTGTTCAGATGGGCCATGTATTCTGTTTTCGTATGATACATCCTTCTGGATGTGCATGCCATTTAGTCACAAGGTTCATACTGGTAGATTCTGTTTTGTTTTGATGTGTTCTTATGGAAACTCATATATCAAATGACTAGTGTTCAATGCTTGTGACTTGCAGGTTGATCTGAAACTTGCAGTGTGGCGAAGTTTCAGATCCAGGACCAAATGCTAGGCGCTCTGATCTTTCAGTTAAAATACCACCTAGACCTGTAGGTTTTGGCACTAGCAGGAGTGGGAAAGGCCTATTGCATGCATATGCAAACTCACTTTTTAATTGTTGTGATGTACAGTCAGTCACTTTTGAATTTTGAAGCTTCCAAAGCTAGGATTTAGGGTTGTGTAATGAATTAAACATTTAAACTCAAAGGTCTTCCTTGGTTTGATAGACGAATATTTTCAACCACTGGGCCAGGTTCTTATCCATTGTTAATGCATGCCATCAAGACTCTGGCAGAATGTTTAGTAATTATGTGCTTCATAGTGAAAGAAATTGAAAGAAAGAGCGTAGTGAAGGAACCCTTTCTACACACTAGTAATCCTCAATGATATGCTTATAACATTGCTTTTTGGAAAAACAGATCAAATATCTTCTGCTCCAGTGGAAGCTGATAATGATGAAATTCCTGAAGAGTAGGATCTGTCTTGATTTATGCGGAGAGAGAAATACACTCAAAATGGAGTGCAGCTGCAGAGGTGCTCTTCGACTTGTACATGAAGAATGTGCAGTTAGGTGGTTTAGCACAAAGGGAAACAAGAACTGTGAAGTATGTGGTTTCGAGGTTAAGAACCTACCTGTAACTTTGCTTCGTGTGACAAGCTCTGCTCAAAGCAATAACAGGCAGGATCAAAGTCACCAGAGATTGATGTCACAAGCTATAAGGTAATATGTTGTAAGGTCAATCTTTTATTTTGATCTTCTTAATTCAAAGTTTTTGATATTGCTTGTAAAATGTTCTGTTTTCCGGTTTATGCTAATATTGACCTATAGCCCATTACAGTTCCTGGCAGGACTTTGTAGTGCTGGTCATAATAGCACATATGCTATTTCTTCTTCCTGGAGCAATTATTGGTATGTTTTCTTGCTGGTAGAGACCATAAAGCAACTTATTCAGTTTTGAAAGCCAAATTTGCAACAAATCCCGTTCTGATGGCTTTGGATTCTCATGTATTTCCTAAAATTTTTCTACTGATGAATGATTCAACTAATTTGGCAGTCCTTGTACACCTAAGTCTCGTGCATATTAGACAAAGTGAAGCCAGCTCCAATGTTAGGTTCAATTTAAGGAGTTTTCTCTTAATTATGTACTAGCCAAATTGCATAAAACTATTTTGTCGAGGCCCCTCGGGCCTCAGTTCTAGAAGCTAATGAAAGTCCTTCACAGCCTGTTAAGAAGAGAAAGAATGATGGTTCTACAGCCTGCTGTTAAAGCATAAAAAACTTGTCAATTTGCCTTTCTTTTTCCTTGCAGCATTTGATATAGCAATGTGAATTGTTGTTTTGATATTTGTAGATTCATGACAAGAAGACTCAAGCAATCATGATTTCTGCAACATTTGCATTTGCGTTGAGACTTTTGGCATCAATCTTTGCTGTCATCCTAGGTATTTCTAAGCCTCAGAATTTTCAGGAAGTTTGTTTTTGGACTGCAATTATCTTAGTATATGCTTGAATTACATGCAGCAATCAGAGAGCGTATATGGACATATGCTGCACCTCAGTTTGCACTTGTGGCTATTTTTGTTCACCAGTTCTATAGCATGGTTGGTAAAATAATTAACTGGGTGGCTCTGCTGGTGGTACTGTCTCAGCTGGTGGGGGGTTAGCTGCTTTGGGGGCTGGTGGTGGTGCACTGCCTTCCGGTGCTTGCTGGGGTGGTTCAGTGAGCCGAGCAGGAGGCTGATCTGATGGGTGATGGCTCGGTGTGTGAACATATAGTAGCAATCTTTCTAATTTTTCTAATGGCTTTCACTATTTTTTCAGGATCTGCCGAACGTCTGTTGGGGGAAGTCGATGTAGAGATCATATATACCTGTTCAAGTTAAAATTAAATCATGAGTAACTTAGATATATGTTCAGAAAATTAACTAAAAATACCGAGATATATAAGAAGAAAGAGGAATATATATTATATATGAAGTAAATTGGTTGGCTTACCATTGATGCCATGCAGTGCTTTCTTGATCTTCTGCCCGCAGCCATTACACCATTTGGACTTGTATCTCAGTGCAAATGTAACAATCATAGTAAATGGTTTAGGCATCATCATCAGATTGCACTCAGGATCAATTATGCAACTGATCATACAAAAGCTGGTTGAATCATTTCATGTAATCTAATTTACAAGGGAGCTGAACCAGTTCATGCGCACCCCTTGCTGGGGAGAAACCCATCACCAATTTTCTAGTTTCTTGTAAGATCTGAAACTCATGATCACATGCAACAATATATATATCTATATATATCTATATCTATATATATATATATATATATATAAGTTGATCAATTCATATATATGATTGATCATTTAGAGGTCTAGAGTCACTTGTGGCTGAGCTTGAGTAGAGTTGCGTTAGCAGATCTTTTTAGTTAGTGTTCAACAATATATGGACCAGTTCACTTTTGTCACTGAAGATAAAAATGGAAAACATTCTCAAGCCTGAAGATCCATGTATGCAGTAGTAAACATATCTCCTCACTTGAACATACCCACCAACTAACTTTTGTTAACATTGCATGTGCCATTAGATATCGTAGAAGAAACCCATCACCAAGAAATAAAGAAACAGCCTCCTAGTAACCCTAATTTTGCACAATATAATTCTTACAAGCATTACTTTTCCAAAAATGGAAAAAAAAAAAACATTTAATTTCTTGATTTTGAACACATTTTGCTTCTTGCACTTAAATTTAACATTGGATCATTCTTCTATAATTCATGTGAGAGAATAATACAATAAGTAAATTGTTGGTTTAATGGTATAAAACCCACTAAATTTTTATGTGAAAAAGTTTTACACCGGAAGGTTAATAGCGCCAATGACGAATTACTATGTCCAATGGGATGTGAAATATATGAGCTAATATGAAAATTATATATTATATTTCTAATATTATATTATTGATATATAAAAACTCTGTGCTAACTTACGAATTTTTATTCGAATTTATTCATAAAATTTATGAGCTAAATTTTACTTAATTTTAACTCAACTTATTTATTAAAACGAATTTTAATACATAAAATTTGAATGAGTTATTATTAATTAAATTTCAAATATTTATAACCATACTTTTGACACAAAATAAGGTGCCTCGTGTGATTTTAGCCTCGGCTGGATTCTCTTTTGTAAGTGGTCTCGAGTCACACACCAACACCATCTTGGGATGGGAGAATCCCAATCCCACAAATGGCAAAGTACTAGGAACAGGACATATTGCCCCTTATTGCAACATCTATTTTCACATGAATAATAATTAAAAAGAAAAAAGAAACAAAATTTTAACAAATTGGGCCCATTTGTGTCTTATAATGACACAAACCAAACGTGAAATCTTCATTACCAAACGACAAAATCAATATCGATCAAATTAAGAAGCTCATTTACCGTTTAGACAATATCATATGGGCAGCATCCACGCGAGAGGCTGAGCTTAACGACCAAAAATTAACTCTTTACTAATAGTTTTAACTTTTACCCAAAATGTCCAAAGAAACAAAACAAAACAAAACAAAAAAGGAAAGATAAAGTGGTGCCACGTGGCACAACAAAAGAAATGATCTGGGCCACGGGGGTTTCATCATATTATCCTCCATTGATCAACAGAATTTGATGGGCTTGTCGGGAATAAGGCACTGCACCAATGATGGTTCCATTGTCAACTCACCACATTGAATTCTCTACAATATTAGGAGTGCTTCTACCTTTTTTTTTTCTCTATAATATTTAATTTTATTAAAGAGTCAAAAAGTGCCTGCCCATGCACTTTTTGTTAATTTAATTTATTGTTAACGGAAAAATTTAATTAATTTTTCATTTTATTATTTTATTCATTAAAAGTTTAATGCGTCATGGATTACCAAAAAAAATTAACATTTACCATAACAACAATAAACCATCTCGGGATAATAATTAATAGGGGTGTAAACGAGTCAAGCCGAATCGAGCTTTAGCTAGTTCAAGTTTGGTTCATTTATAAACGAGCCGAGCTCATTCAGCTGCTAAGTGTTCGCGAGTTGTTCACGAGTTAAACGAGTTTAAACAAGTATAAACAAGCTAAAAAATTTCTAAAAATATAATGTATAAATTTAAATTATTTATTAGAATAATTTAAAATAAATTATTTACTAAATAATTTATTATAAAATTATAATTTTTTGTAATAATATATTTTTAAAATATTTAAATGAATAAAAATTTATATATTATATATCTAAAATTAAATTATTAATACATTAAAATTACGAGCCGGCTCGCGATCTCTTATTCGAGCTTGTTCACGAGCCGAACTCAAACGTCACGAGTTTTGCATAGTTTGAACTCGGCTCATTTATTAAACAAGCTTCAATATACGAGCTCAAACGAGCTTTTAACGAGCGGCTCGGCTCAGTTATACCCCTAATAACTACTGAGACCCCAACTTAAAATTTTCAATATTTTTATTTATTAGCATGTAAAGAGAAAATTTTAAAATATGTTAAAATTTTCTTTATATTTATTAATTTTGTTATAAGTGTTGTTGTATTTTAATTCAATATCATTCTTAAAATGAATTATTTATAAATTTTTAATATCGTCCTGATTAATATTGATACAACTTGACATTATTATTAAAAAATAAAGAAAAAGGTTGAATTAAAGTTTGAATTATATAATATAAACTAATCTGATATAGATTAGAAAAGCGAGGCAGCATCCGTACATAAGATTTAACTTTGTGCTGCTTGTTTTTTTTTTTTTTTTGACCATTTGTGCTGCTTGTTTGTTTAGTGTTATTTGACCCATGGATGGCATGATGTGGTCCGTACAGGGATTTAGGATCCACCATCCAGTGTGGGAAACCATTTCAGTGCTGCTGCTGCTACTTGCTTTTCAATATGGTGATGGGGGCCTAGAGTGTATCCTTTTTTTGTGATTGTGTCTAAAGTTTTTGCAACCCTTTTGGGTTTTATTATATACATATGGAAATGGATTTACAATTCATTATGATAAATTATAAAGTCATTACCTATAATCTAAGTTATTTGACAGTCTTCACACCATTTATGCCTACATATATAACTTGTATAGCCATATTTTACTTAGGTAATATATCAAACTTCAATCACAAATTAATCAAGGGGAAATCTATATATTCAATTATCATAAATATATACCCATTCCTCTCTGCAACTGCTTCTTTTTCATTCCTTCGGTGGCTTTTTCTAGTGATTTTTGGCCAAAAATACTAGATTTTTTATTTTTTATCTATGTTTTTCATCATACTAATAAATTTGAGGATAAAACTCAAATTTTAATTGATATTTTTTATAGTTCATAAAATAATTTTTTGTTTTAGTGTTAGTTTTATCAGTATAAAGTTTATCTTCCATTTTAGTGTTTTGATCCATCTATTGGAGCATTATAATGGTAGATCTGAAGCAAATGTGATTGTGAAAATTTGAAAAATTCAGTCAGATTAAACTCCAATTTGACTCATTCGGTACATTTGAGCCTCAAGTAGCGCAGATGGCCAATGAAAGTTTCTTCTTATCTTTACCGGAGAGATTTTCTATATCATATATTAGACTGTTTTATTTTTTTTAAGTATAGTTTTTTTCTCTTAAAAAAAATCTAAAGAGTATTTTAATGTTATAAGTATACTCTCTTGTAAGTTTCTTTATGATGAATGAAAATCATCAATTGGTAAAAAAATATATATATATATCATAAATATATGTATTTTTTATTAATAGAAATATGAAGATATGAGTATGGATCAATATGGATATATTTTTTTAAAATTAGATAAATATTAATTTTACAAATCAAACCAAAGTATATTTCAAATTATGCACCTTATAGCACTTAAAAAAAATAACCATTTAACCACTCTAATTCTACACATATATATTAGGATTAAATTTCTAAAAATGACATATATTTTATTTTATTTTTATTATAGTTTGTTTAAATTTGATTTAAACATCAGTGTTATTTACTTGTTAAACTTAATTAATATTGTGCCAAAAAAAGGTGAAAATTATATTTTATGGGAACATTCGCTTATCAACTACTTGATTAATAGTCTAATGGAAGATGAGGGAGCAAGTACAAAAATGTAGCGTGATTCTAGTAATCATCCACATGTCAAATATTCTATAGAAAATAATTTGCTAATATTCCTTGGTTCCCTTTAATTAGGTGTAAAAAAATGTTCTTTGATCCCTTAGGCCTTAGCTACATGCCACTAATAACATGAACCTTACCTAGCTAGAGATTTATGACATTTCCAACTTCTTTGTTCCCTTTTAAACCTTCCTTTGTTATATTATTCTTCTAATAAAATTTAAATTATCTCTTATGTCTTTTAATCAATAATAAATCACCATAAAAACATGACTAATTTAATTAGTTTTTCTATGCTAATATTTATTTTACAATTTGATAACTTCTTAAATTTAAATTTGTTTAGTCCGTTGGTGATGGTAGCTAGGAAATATCACATTTATAATCGATTAAGATGAATGATTTGTCTGTCAAAAAAAGATAAATGATTATAATAAAAAGATTATACATTTGTACAATCTAATTAATCCTCCAATATATTAAGGTTTATTAGATTTTTCATGAATAGAAAAACAAATTAAAATAATAATACTAGTGGATTATGCCTATATTAGTTATTCTACTAATATTAATAACTATCCGTCATAATTTATATAAAACCAAGCTAATAAGGGAATTATAGTTTTTATGGAAGAAGTTAATAATATGATACCGTTAAAAAAATTAAAATTGAACTAATAATTATTGAGATTTACTAACAGCGACTATTCTCATTTAAGTAATATTTTTAAATTTAAGCTCTAATATATACAATTATATTAAATAATTATTAAAAAAAATTGTTCGAATCAAATAGATCAGCTAAAGTTTAATAAAATTTAAATACTAATCATCAGACTAAAAAAATGAAAAATGAAAAAAATATATAATTAATGAGTTAATTAGAAAAGTATCCATCCATTAATCTTAGACAAACACAATCATTGTCTTTAGACCTTCTTTTCCTTTCCTTTTATTTTCTTTTCTCCTTCCATTGACGTCCTGATGAACAAGCAGTTCTACTCTACACTCAATACCACAGCTACCCCCATCATTCAATCTCAACCATTCACTTATCATACTTACATCACACGGTTTTTGATCAACGGTCACCTCGCCGTAAAAATTTAAACTTTTTGACTCTTGTCCAACCTGTATATATTCATTTCGTTCGCGGCCTTTGCTCTGCCATTTCCTCTGTGCGGTGTCTCTAAACTTGCTTCAGCTTTTCTTGATTCTGCTCAAGCATTCACCAACTTTGATTCTTTGTTAAAACTCTGGTCAATTTAAGTTCAAAGATTGGATCTTTGTTTGTGTCTATAGAAAAAGATCAAATTTTTATGCTATTTCTTGAGTTTTTTGCAGCTTCTCACAGCTTTAGAAATAGCCAAAACTCAGCTGTTGTACGTTGAAAACTTTGAATCTGTTGTGTTTTGAATTGGGTTTTGGATTTTGAACTCAAAAGGATTGTTTTTTTGTTTTTGAAAATTCAAATGGTGGGATTCTAAACCATTTTTTTAAAGTCCAAAAAATAGTAAATCTTTATGTGAAACACAAATTCAAATTTGCAAAATTTGAAACTTGAAACTTGGAAAAGTTTTCTTTTTGTGTTATATCGTCGTTTCAAGGCATTTTCCTTGTGGGTTTCAAATTGTTTTTTTCAAGCATTTGGCATGGACTCAGTTTTGTCAAAATCAGCTGCAATAGTGGGATCAGATCACTCTTCAGTTGTGTCAATTAATCTATTTGTGGCGCTCCTTTGTGGTTGTATTGTTATTGGGCATTTACTAGAAGAGAATCGGTGGATAAATGAGTCCATTACAGCACTTATTATAGTCAGTATCATCATCCACTACACTTGGTCGTTTCATTTCTCAAAAGAAAATGCAAAGTTTTGTGATGGATTAATGCTTAGTTAATGCAGGGTTTATGTACTGGGACTGTTATTTTGCTTACAACTGGAGGGAAAAGCTCACGTCTTTTAGTGTTTAGTGAAGATTTATTCTTTATATATCTTCTTCCACCTATTATTTTCAATGCTGGGTGAGTTGGTTTATTTTGATTCTTCTCATTTTCTTATTCATTGGGATTTTTTTTATGTACTTGTAGTGTTTGATCATCCATCCTGTTGGTGTTGATGTTAGTAGAAGTTAACAACATCAATCATTGTGTTATTGTTCTTTTTTATTGCTTTTCATTATTTTGCATAGAAAGGCAGACACTAGATATATATGTATATTTGGAGTAATTATTGTTGCTTCATCATTAATTAGCAATCTTGCAATGCATTTCTCTCAATTTATTTATTTTTAATTTTGTTCAGGTTCCAGGTGAAGAAGAAGCAATTCTTCCGCAACTTCATGACTATAATCTTGTTTGGTGCAGTTGGTACTCTTATATCCACTGGCGTCATATCAGTTGGTAAGCATAAACACATTTTTTTGTGTGTGTATATATATATATATATATATATATGTGGAAGAAATTTTAATTTTCTCCTGTTTTAACTTAGGTGCTATGCACTTCTTCAAGAAATTGAACATTGGTTCCCTCCGTATCGGAGACTATCTTGGTATGCTCAATACCACTTAATCTGTGCCTATATCTCCTGACTTCCCCATTTTTTTAATGTTGGCCTCATCTCTTTTTATTGCAGCAATTGGAGCAATATTCTCTGCCACAGATTCAGTTTGTACCTTGCAGGTATAAACGACTTACTGAAGCTACAATTTGGAGACAATTTATGGAGAACTAAAACTCAGGTCTTAAACCATTTAATTTGTGTTGTTGTAGGTACTTAATCAGGATGAGACACCTCTTCTCTACAGTCTGGTTTTTGGGGAGGGCGTGGTCAATGACGCTACTTCAGTGGTACTTTTCCATGCAATTCAGAGCTTAGATCACTCCCACATCAATTCAACCATTGCTACCAAATTTGCTGGGAACTTTCTGTATCTGTTCATCTCAAGCACCATTTTGGGGGTTTTAGTATGTTTCTTTCTTTAAGATTTGCATGTGCTTCCATGATATTACGCATAATTTCGTGATATTATACTGTTTACTCTTGCAGGCTGGCCTGTTCAGCGCATTTATTATCAAGAAGCTTTACTTTGGCAGGTTTGTAAACCTTGTGAACCATAGAACAACATAATAAGTAAAGAAGTTCATTGCCTTTTTTAATACTTGTTTTCTTGAAAAATCCAGGCACTCTACTGATCGTGAGGTTGCACTTATGATACTCATGGCTTATCTTTCATATATGCTAGCTGAAGTAAGTTCCTTACAAAACTGTAGAGTACCTCTATTAGGATCACTGTTCTTTGCTACTCGTGTCTACTGATAGATTGAAGTTCTGGGCCAAAATGCATTCTAACCTTGTTGTTGGTGATTTGGTTTTCCTTGCAGCTGT
This sequence comes from Macaranga tanarius, assembly GCA_949673435.1. NCBI lineage: Eukaryota > Viridiplantae > Streptophyta > Magnoliopsida > Malpighiales > Euphorbiaceae > Macaranga > Macaranga tanarius. The sequence goes on from CATIWO010489176.1 coordinate 29,659, forward strand.
TCTATTTAAGTGCCATTCTCACCGTATTCTTTTGTGGTATTGTTATGTCCCACTACACATGGCATAATGTAACCGAAAGTTCGAGAGTGACCACCAAGTATGTAAAGCTACATCTTGTTCAATTGCATTCATTCTATAGTAGTCTTTAGAGATGCGGGTCTTGTCACATTGCTAATACTTGCCTTCTTTTCCACTGGCTCAGACATGCTTTTGCTACTTTGTCATTTATTGCTGAGATCTTCATCTTCCTTTACGTTGGCATGGATGCCTTAGACATTGAGAAATGGAAGTTTGTAAGTCATAGCCCTGGGACGTCAGTTGGTGTGAGCGCAATACTTCTGGGATTGGTTCTACTTGGAAGAGCAGCATTTGTTTTCCCCTTGTGCTTTTTATCCAACTTGGCTAAGAAGTCTTCCTATGAGAAAATTGGCATCAAGCAACAAGTACAACTTTCTAGCCATTCTAAGTAACTTAATTCATGAATTACTTAATGAAATAGATGTCTCTGGATTGCTGCTTTACAGGTAACAATTTGGTGGGCTGGTCTTATGCGTGGTGCTGTTTCTATGGCCCTTGCATATAATCAGGTGATGACGATTGAATTCTCCTTTCTTTTGTTATGGTGTATATGTTCATGTTCACTGAATTGCATAATTTATCTTCAAATTCATGCAGTTTAACCGTTCAGGGTATACGCAATTTGGTGGGTGCGCAATCATGATCACTAGTACTATCACAGTTGTTCTTTTCAGCACAGTGGTAAGGCATTGTCTTGTCTTTAAGGTTCAGATATATTATCATCCAACAATGCTATTAGGACAAATGCAAAGACATTGTAAAGTTAATTGTTGGATGTGCAGGTTTTTGGGTTGATGACTAAACCACTAGTGAGAATTCTGCTTCCATCTTCAAAATTAACTTCGAGTATGTTGTCTTCTGAACCATCCAGTCCTAAATCCTTCACTGTGCCATTTCTCAATGGCCACGACTTGGAGGACAACAAAGAGAGGCACAATGAAGCTGACCTGCCAAGCTTAATTACGCTTTTCAGCAACCCTTCTTACACTATTCACTATTATTGGCGAAAGTTTGATGATGCCTTCATGCGTCCTGTTTTTGGTGGTCGAGGTTTTGTACCTTTTGTACCTTGCTCCCCAACTGATCCAACTGACCTTAACCAATGGCAGTGAGGAGGAGAAGTTTTCTACTAATGAATGACTACTAATAGATTGAACTTGGTAGGTAGGTCACGCAATCGGCTTGTCGGTGTGAAATTTGTTAATAGACAGATTTTCAGAGTGAGGTTGTGACACCATTTTTGTTACCACTCAAAGCTTGTAATTTTTGCTTCTATTTTGGTGATTCTTTTGTTCATTTCTTCTTTTTAGTTTGTCTATTTGGTTTGCCAAATGAGATTGAAGTTCAGAGAGTATATAGTGATGTAAAGCTTTCTATACTTATTTTTGTAAAATGCTTACTTGTTGTATTTGCATGTATTTGAGGTGAATGATTTTACTATATCTAGTTTTGTATTTTCTACTATGCATTCGATGTCAATATATTATGGATTATAGTGGTAGATGCACTTGAACCTTTGATTATGGTGGGATCCATGTAAAATTCATCATCATCAATTATTTTTTTTTTAAACTTCAAAGCCCACTAGACCATGACTAATTTAATTTGATCTGGATAAGACCATAAAGATGGTAAATGTTTTCTAACAACTTATTTAATGAAATTATGTACCTTAAATTTCAAATGTTATTTAAATGAGAACAACTGCTAGTAGCTGATTTCCATTCATCTACTGTAGCAACATCGAATACATAGAATGTTATGTATAATTTTTCCTTTGTAAAAGTGAAAAAAATGCTACGTAATTACTATATATGCATTAGTAATTGTTCCATTGAAGATGAAGGAAAAAAGTTGGGAGTGGTTCATTTTAAGTCTACTTTTTAAAGTTGTGTTTTTTTAAAAAATGCATGCAAGGTAAATGACATCTCCTTAAAAATCATTTCAATTTGGATGTCTTCTATTATTTATTTTTCAAAAGAACCACGAGCAGAATCATTGCCTGAAATTCCCATGTGTCTGCTAAACACCATAAGAATATCTCCAAAGATTCCTGTCCTCCGATACAAGACAGGTCCAGGAACAATTTCATGGCACGGGCAAGAGATCACATGTTATAAGATGACACTCAATGACTCAAACCCTATGTTACAATGACCCTACACCACTCTTATGGTGCGAGTCCAATTTATACGATGGAGTTCTGAAGAAAAACTCTGCCAGGAGTTAAAAATGCAATCATGTAGCAAAAATTTCAACTCAATTCACATTGTGGTTCACTAGTGCATCGTTATGTTTTTCAAGATCAGCATTTTGTGAATTACAAAAATCAGTTCTCTTTACATTCACCATTTCAACCAACTCCTATACATCAAACAACAAATATGATAATTATGGACAAAAAGTCAAGACTACATATCAGGTGCAGCCATCAGATCCACCAATGTGACCATCAGCACAAAACAAACCATTCAAAGGGTTCCTCTTATGGATGAATAAGGTATCCAAATACGAGGCTGATGATGGAAACAGTACAAACATACAGGAGTGGAAAACCAACATGAATTCTTTTCATCCTGTTCCTTCTTAACAACTCCTACACATGAGAAACAGCTGATGTCAAAAACACTGAACAATCTGAAGCTTAGATAAGTTTGAGGCTATGAATGTATTCCAAACTGGCATGAGAGAAGTGAGCACTCTTCCTAGTATTTTAGTGTTTCCAATCAGGTGGTAATTTTCTATCACAATTCAAAAGACGGGTAGGTTCACTTATGAGAGTAGAGGAACCGGATGATCCCAAAACAGAAATTCTCAGATAATATCTGTGGTGTAAGGGCAATCTGCTTATCCATGTATATGAATACTCACCACTAGTCCCCTACAGGATAAATTTATAGGTTACTAATTTTACTGTACATTCATCTCTTATGGGTAGGCCACTCCAACAACTATGCTAGAGTTCTCTGGCTGCCAAAAGGCAGTGATGGCAGACTTCTTCTGTTTTTATTTGGGTTACTATTGGCCTCAGTAAAAAAAAAAAAAAAAAGAATGCAGAATAATAAATTACTCACTACTTCACGCTTGAGCATATCCTTCTCTCTAATGGCTGTGCTCCTTTCATCAGTCAACTTTGTGATCTTATGATCAGCCTGCAAAAACGAACAAATCAATAAGAATGACGTGCACACAAAAGATTTAAATGTCATCAGTGGAAAAATCTTGTCAAAGAAATTTTCTTACTAATCCACTTTCAAAGATGAAATATGATTATATATGGGAATCCTTATTTATTAAAAAAATATAATAATAAACAGTTCTCAAGAGTTATTGTTTCAAGATACATGGTAGGGCTTATAACAACAGACGCAGGTACCCTGAACACATGGGCAGAAATCAAATTGAACCCAATGCTCAATGTTAAAATGCACTAGCTTGAAGCTATAACAGTAAAAGACAGACCTCTTTTAGTTTTGAATCCATTAAGTGAAGCTTTGATTTCAACTCCTCAAAATCCTTTACTAACTTTGCTTCCACTATGTCCTTAGCCGATTCCAACTCCCCTGCAACTTCAGCTGGTCTTGACTTCTCATCATTTACTATCTTTAACTCCTCAGTAATCTTAGCAGGTCGAAAGCCAGAGATGTCCTCATCTATCTGTTACAGAATAGGGATAACAGCCATGTCAAGTTCCTTAGAGAGTTTCATAATGAGTAGGCTAACTCTAGGATCCTATGCTTTTCTGCTACTTAAACAACATAACATATTATTAAAGACACAAAGGCTAGACAACTACAACATCATGCAGTCACATACTTGTATCCCTATAAAACTGCTCGTAGGACTAGATAAGTAGAGTAAGCCAACCTACACTGTAGGAGAAAACAGAGGAACAGAGACTTTCTCGAGACAATCTAACAAATTATAAAATGTTTCTTACCGGTTGAGGTGGAGGTATGTTTTCAATACCATTCTGTGCGATATCTTTGTGCAATGAAGCATCAGAACCTGGATCTTTCTTCAACTCTCCATTGTTTGGAAGCAGAACTGGGGAATTGGGTGCACTAGTAAGAACCACCCTGAGCTTCTTTTCTTCAATGTATCTCCCACTTTCTTTAGAAAACTACCCAACAAGAAAAACAAGGATTTAATACAGCAAAAAAGGAGAAAACAGAAGGCAATTTCTGATTCTGAGTACAAAAACAACACAAAAACACTGCAAATCCTCACCATGGCAGATGTAACATCATCATCAGATGTTCCAAAGGGCACAACTGTGCTTTGAACCAAGAACTTGTCTTTACACTGAAAATCAGGTGGAGCTACCTTCTGAGCTTGCATGGTAACTACATAAAAAGACCCAAAAATGAGAACAGCAGCCTTATAAATAGTCACTACTGCTCTTTCAATTTATCATACTCAGCAATCTACTTAAAAAGATGAAATTGCGCTGATTATAACAAGTAAACCTGTAAATTCACAAGTTGATTTTGGCTTAATAATGCCTATGTTAGGCCGAACACAATATTTTTTTGGAGAAGTAGTCTTCACCTGCCAATAAATGTATATTTTCTTGAATCAGTAAAAGCTTCATGAGAATTAAACACTGCAAGCAAAAAATATAATATAATAGATCACATAAAGAAGGCACCTTGAAAGCAACATACTGATCATGAGACCTGTTAACGAGTTGAATCGAACACGAGCTTTGCTTCTTGAGCTCAACTAAAAAAAATAAAAAATTATATGATTATTGATAACATCATCAGAGAGTTTTGTTCATGTTTGAATAGTAAGTAAAGTTAAGAACTTTACTCACAGGTGAACTTGAGTTGGAGAGGTTGAATTTCAAGGAGCTCCATGGCCATGGCTTCACCTGAAACAGAAGCTAGCGGCATTATTAGTTATTACATGAAAGGGAAGGAGAAGAGAGAGAGAGAGCAGAAGAAGCGCTACCGGAAAGTGATGAGAAAAGGCGGATCAGTTGGAAATGTTGGTTGTGGAGAGGTGAAATGGGAATTGAGTGGTTAAGTTGGTGGCGGTTGGTGCGTCGTCTTTGGTGATCTAAAACAACACTTGATCAGCTATCCATAAATAATTAATATATAATGTTATAAATGGAGAAATGGATAAAGTGTAGGAGAAGGAAGGGGGAGGAGAGGAATGGAGGAGTAGTTATTGGAGAAAGGGACACTGATGTTGACGCTGAGAGAGGAGAACCATAACCATAGCCATAACCATAGCCACACCTGTAGTTGCTGCAGCTGCTGCTTCTGTTTCTTTTTTTACATTACTTTCCTTCTTTTGTTTTCATACAACGGCTTCCATTTTTCTCAACACACGCCTTACCCTTTTATTTTCCTTTCTTCAATTATCTCATCTACATATATATATATATTACACCATATTTCATCAACATAAGTGAAATGCCATTTCAAAATTTAAATCATCTCATTAAATTTTAGCTAATTTAATTTGATTAGTAAACATTTTTTAATAATTAATATCTACTTGAACCGGACAAAATCATAAATTTTGTTCAATTCAAATAGAATCATTAAAAAAATCTTCTAACAGTTAATATTTAGTTAGATAATCACAAAAAAAATGTAATATTCTCCCAACATCTAATTTAGAACAACCATCGATATGTATAAAACCATAACAAAACTAACACTTAATTTAAAGTAAATATAGCTAATGAAAAAGTAGTTTAGTAATAATTTCCCTCTAAAGGCATCTTGAGACGAGAGATTCGAATTTTATTTTTATCAATTTAAAAAGAGATGATTACCTCATATCATGCAGTTCGTTAATGTTTAAATCATATTACATCTCTATTAATAAAAAAAAAACAAATAACCATAACCTAAACTATTATTTAAGTAATAACAACTTTTTATGAGTGGATTTCAATATATACTATATATTCAAATTAGATTTTTGTTGATATTAAATTGTGCAAATGATTAAATTTAAATAATAAAAGACAGTTGTAGAAAACTTGAATTACAAAAGAAAAAAAACAATAGAGGCAGTAGGAGGTGGGTCCTGCTGTCGAGGTAGACCACACCATAAAGGATGTGTTTAATAAAGCAGCCGAAGAAGGGACTAGTGTTTGATGGACGAGCCGACGAGCCGATTTGTGAGGTACATGCATGGCTTTAGAACCATCTGGCCACCTATATTAATTAATTTTAAAACGGACCACTCTAAATCTAATTGCCGACAATTAAGATAAAACCCCATGCATTAAGGGCAAAAAAGGTTATCCTTTTTTCTACCTTTTTTCCTAATAAATAAAGCTAATCGTCATCAAAGGATAATATAAAGAACAAACAAAAAAAAGATAAATTTTTTTTATTATCTTTTATATGAATGATTTTAGTATAATATTTTTTATTATAAATTACTATTTTAAATAGAATTATTTACTGTCTATTATTGATTCATTTGTGTATTTTGTATGAATGACTCAAAAATAAAATTATTTATTTTCACATAACTATAAAAGAAAAAAGCAACAAATTTTTTATTTTAACTTTTCTTTTTAGTGAAAGTAGAATGGGTAAAAGACAAAATCATTTGAACATAAAATTTCAAAAAGGTTTGCCACCTTCAAATTAAAGGTTAAAAGATATAAAATAAGAAGGTGAAGGAATGCCTTTCTTTATATACCTCTTAGGGCTGAGCGCGGGTCGCAGAGAAACCCGAACTGTCCCGAAAAACCGAAAAAATCGAACCGAAAATCTCCAGAACCGAAAATATCCGTTGACTGTTTGACTTTCTCCGAACCGAACTGTCCCGAAAATTTTTATTGGGGCGGGTCTGGAGATAATGAGTTCT
>CATIWO010489215.1:0-12432 GCA_949673435.1 Macaranga tanarius
TTTAATGGTCAATTGAGAATAGAAAATCCTAGTCTTTTAAATCTGAATTTTATTTGTGTTTTTAATTTCATTTAGTTTAGTTTTATTTACTTAAAATTATAAACTCTATTTTGTTGTCTAAACAAACAAACACTGTGAGTAAGACAGTAGTCATCACCAAAACCTCTGTGGGACGATATCTTTATTTACTACTTGATACGATTCTGTATGCTTGCAGATTATTAGCACATCAAGGAGGATGATTTCTCATTCTACCTTACTAGAATCACTCTGGAGAAAAGCACTTAAGACTGTAGCATATATCCTTAACAGGGTTCCAATAAAAGTAACTACCAAAACCCTTTATGAACTTTGGACTGGTAAGAAACCCAGTTTAAAGCACTTACATATTTGGGGATGTCCAGCTGAGGCAAAGCCTTATAGGCCTAATAAAAAAAACTGGACTCAAGGATGGTAAGTTGTTATTTTATTAGACACTCTGAAAGATCTAGGGGGTATAAGTTTTATGATCCTATAACTAAGTTAATTTTTAAGTCGGGAAATACCCAGTTCTTCGAGGATGTTGAGTTTGCGGGGGGAGATAGAGTTAGGGACTTTGTCTTTGAAGAGGAATATGTTAATATTCCTATGGGTGTTATTGGCATTGATCAGGATTCCATTCCTGACTTTTTTCAAGGCACAATAGACCAAGATAATGTCAGACAACCTCCCATTCAAGAAATTATTCCAGAGGAACAAACTCTACCACCTCAAGGACCTGCCATTAAGGAGATCCATTAGAGAAAGAAGAAGTGCATTACCAGATGATTATATTATATTTCTTCAAGAACATGAGGTTGACATTGGAGTGATGGAAGATGATCCAATCAACTTCTGTCAAGCCATGGAAAGTTCTAACTCTCAAAAGTGGATTGATGCCATGAATGAGGAGATAAAGTTCATGAGTGACAATGACGTATGGGATCTTGTCCTATTGCCAGAAGGTGTGAAACCCATTGGTTACAAATGGATATTTAAGACCAAAAGGGATTCGAAAGGCATTGTGGAGAGATATAAGGCACATCTTATTGCAAAGGGCTTTACATAGAAAGAAGGCATTAACTATAAAGAGACTTTCTCTCCGGTTTCTTTGAAAGACTCTTTTAGGATTATAATGGCATTGGTGGCATATTTTGATCTTGAGTTGCATCAGATGGATGTAAAGATAGTGTTTCTTAATGGCAATATTGATGAAACAATTTATATGGTGCAGCCAGAAAACTTTATGTGTGGAGACCTAAAGAATATGGTTTGCAAACTTAAAAAATCCATCTATGGGCTCAAGCATGCATCTCGACAATGGTATTTCAAATTTCATTAAGTAATCATCTCATTTGGTTTTGAGATGAATTTGGTTGATGAATGTATATACCATAAGTTCTGTAAGAGCAAGCATATTTTCCTAGTTTTATATGTCGATGACATTTTGTTTGCCAGTAATGATATAGGCTTATTACATGAAACCAAGAGCTTTTTAGCTAAGAACTTTGAGATGAAAGATCTTGGTGATTCCTTTTTTTGTATTAGGCATCCAGATACATCGAGATCACTCTCGGGGTATTCTTGGATTATCACAAAAGAGCTATATTGAAAAGGTTCTTAAGAGATATGACATGCAGGATTGTAAACCAGGTGATACCCCTGTGGCTAAATGAGACAGGTTAACTCTCAAAACAATGCCCTACGAATAATTTTGAGGAAAAGAATATGCAAAAGATTCCTTATGAATTTGCAGTAGGGAGTCTGATGTATGCTCAGGTTTGTACGCATCTAGATATTGCGTACATCACTGGAATATTGAGCAGATATCTAAGCAATCTAGGAGTAGACTATTGGAAAATAGTTAAACGGGTCATGCGGTACTTACAGAGAATAAAGGACTACATGCTCACATATTAGAGGTCAGATCAACTTGAGATCATTGGGTATACTGACTCCAATTTTGCTGGATGTCAAGATAGTATGAAATCTACTTTGGGCTATATCTATCTGCTATCTGGGGGTGCTATTTCTTGAAAGAGTGCTAAATAGTCTCTTATAGCCTCTTCAACTATGGTAGCAGAATTTGTAGCGTGTTATGAGGCATCCAATCATGGAATATGGCTGCAGAATTTTGACATGGGACTACGCATCGTGGATGGCATTGAAAGACCGCTTAAGTTATTTTGTGACAATAAGTTAGCAGTTTTATATTCCGACAATAACAGGAGCCCGATGAAGTCAAAGCATATAGACATCAAGTTCCTTGTTGTGAAGGAGAGAGTTCAGAGTGGACAATTATCTATAGAGCACATCGGTACAAACTCCATGATTGCGGATCCGTTTACTAAGGGAGTGCCACCTAAAGTATTTCATGAGCATACTACTCGTATAAGTGTCATGTTATTTGAGGATATTTAGTTTTAGTAGGAGTTTGTAATTTTAGATACTCTTTGATATAGACATTCTTTGGTTATTTTAGTTTATAGATTTCGGTTTTTTTTCTGCAGAAATAAAGTTTTTGATTTATTCACACTCTGATTTTTGTATGGTTTGATCTCACTAAGGTTTAAAGTGGACCAGTTGGAAATAGGCATATTAAGATCACATTGCATGAAATTTCCATGCTACACATCCACGTCATGATCTTTGTCAGTCAGTTATATCGACATACGTGACCCTTGATAAGCCGAGTTACGATAAATGTAACAAAAGCTGCTTTGATCCTATATTGATATGATTGATAGACCGAATTGGTTATAAATACATTTCGGTAATGACAGACAGATGAGCACATACGGTTAATTTTGCAATACATGATTATAAGGTTACACATATAGCCCAAGTGAAAGATTGTTGGATCCTTAATCCAATATTGGGCTTATATGTAAATAATTATATATTGTAGACTGTCATATAGGTTAAGCCCATATAAAATTGATCAATTGGGTTTGGATAAATTTAGGCTTTAATGTATCTAAAGGGTGTGGGCCTTTAATGTGTAGAGACTAATGTTTAATTTTATTTTAATGATGGGCTAAAATAGAAATACCAAAAGATAACATGATTGTTATCTATATAGGTGGTTATGGTCCCTAGGTCATACATATGAATTTTATCCTGCTTCTTTCTATATCCCATCAATAAACAGAATACAGAGAGAAAACCTAAAGGCGTTCTCTAAGAAAACATACTGACTTAAAAGGTCAGCCGCACAAGGATTAAGGATTGAGGATTGCACTATATATTCAGGTATACTTCCGCTATTATGTATTGATTTCTTAATTGATTTGACACGAAATTGGGTTCTAGGGTTTAAATTGATTTGAGGATTTTTCCAACAGTATACACACACAGAATATATTCATTATATGAATTTTAATATTTTAAGAAATGACTATTTTTTATTAATTAATCTTGACTAGTTGGAATTGGAATATTAGCCCATACAATTTTGTAAACGACTCCATTATTTTTTTTTCTGAACAAAGAACGACTCCATTATTAATAAGTAAAAGTTTTGGTAAAACTGTTTACATGTTTTGCTTTTAACAAGTTGCACATGCTTCTTTGTAATTTCAAATTTATTGGATTTGGTTTTTTAATTAAATATTTATTGCTTTTTTTTATTATACTATAATAATAGTAATTTTGTATGATGTCTTGTTTAAACTCAGTGGGAAAGCCATGTTGAATAAATAAATAAGAAATAATAAATAATAGTGAATGTAATATTCTTTTGAAAAAAAAAATCAACTTCACAGATTAAAGATGAACAAAATCAGTAGACAAAGCATCAGAGACACTAGGAGAGACCTCTTTCATAAGAACAGAAACTTAAGGGAGAGAGGTTGCCCACTTAGCTAAGACATGAGCTACCCCATATGGCTGAGGAGCATGCACAAAAGAAATAATCTCAAAATCAGATTCAAGCTCCCAAATATGCTCTATCAGCAAGCTATTCAAGGAGAACTCAGTATGTGGATGTTAGAGTTAAGAGATTAGTCAAACACAATCAGACTCAACAATAATTCTACAAAAACCTACATCCAAGGACATCTGCATACCAAAAAGCATAGCTACGACCTTAGCCATATCCACATTCAATAACTTCGGATCTTGTTTTCTAGTAGAGAACAAAACTTGGTCATGACAATCACGAAGGACAACACCCCGACCAATTGAACTACTCTTAGAAAGGATTGCAGCATCATAATTTAGCTTGTACAAATCTGTAGGAGGTGTACACCAGGTCACTGAAGCTGTAGAGTGCCCAGAATTCAACATAGAAAGGTTCTTCCTAGCTTCCTTAAAAGAAAAGAGCTTATACATTGCCAGAGAAGAAACTTTAGAATCTGCCAGGCACTTACCATTATGAACCAACCTATTTTGAGTAAACTAGATATTATACAGAATTTGTGCAGCAAGTTCAACTTGCTCTCTGCCCTGATTAAAGATCAGATCCTTCACTCACTTAAAAATTAAAGTCTACTTGAAATAATCAGGACGAAGCGATAAAGAAGAAGAAATCCAGACCCCTCTTGTCTAGGCACAAGATTTGAAAACATAGAGAGCATATTCGCCAAGCATACCACAAAAAGCACAAGTATTCATAACTGGGACCCTCAAAAGTCACTATAGCATTGTTAGTAATTAAATGCATTCAAGCTTCATTTAATCTCAAAAGTCACCATAGCATTGTTAGTAATTAAATGCTCAGGGACAAAGGCACTCTTGAGACTTGTAAATCACAGTTGGAAAAATAAGCTCCATGCGGTTAGCTAGAACTTTGGAAACAAGTTTATGTAGAACATTGTAGAGACTGATAGGACATAGGTCTTTTATCATCTTCGAGCATCTAAATTTAGGGACAAGGCTTATAAATGTATGATTGAGACCTTCTAGCATCACTGCAAAGTGTAAAATATCAAGAACAAGCTTGGTAACTTCTCTCCCTATAATGTGCCAAAATTATTGAAAAAATAAGGCAAAAACCATCTAAACTTAGAGATTTACCTAGATGCATTTGCTTAAGAGCATCATAAAAGGTAGACGGAGCAATCGATAAGTCAGCCATGGGGTCAGTTAAACAATAAGCTATAGTATCCAAAACAGGACCAAAATTATTAGGATTGGATGTACAGAAAAGATCCTTGTAATAATTCAAGACCACATCCATAACTTCTTGATCGCCATATCTCCATACACCAGTTGAGTCTTTAATTTTATTTAAAGTACTAGTTCGTCTCATTGCTGATGCTTTTGAATAAAAAATTTTTGTATTAGGGTCGCCTTTATTTAACCATGACACCCTTTGTAACACCCTTACACCTACTAAACCATACTAATAACCACTAAAATTATTATTATTATTATTATTATTATTATTAAAATCTTATATTTATTAATTATCTTTGATTTAGGATATTCACATGGTAATGTGAGATGGAAAGCTTAGCATATTGATACTATAATCCCAAATAACAAAATATTTATCAACATTAAATTAAGAGATGACAAGTAGTCTACCTAAAGGTAACTCTCAAATTTGTATACATGCTTAAGCTTAAGTACTACGGTACTTATATACAATAATATAAAGTACTTGTAACCTTGAAAATATTAATATATATAGTTATCCGAGTATGGAATATTAAAACATGATAAAAAATATACATCAACATATCTTCTCAAATATCCCTCTCAATAACGTCTACTTTAGGAGGAGTAGATGTATTCAAAAGTCTAACTACACATCTAGCTAAGGCACTCTAATACTCCCTCGTATATCCTGATACAAAAGGTACCAAATGAAACCTAAATGGGTGCAACTCGGCATGAACTAAAAGGTCAAAAATCTCCATCACATGTATTGTCATCTCAAATTCAAGCCAAAGTGGCCTAAACATTAGGGTCTGTCACATAAAAGACTTGGATAATAGTACATATGCAATCTATATACTCCTCTCTAACTGTAGATATACACACCTTAGCACCTACAGGCTTTACAGTCACCCTGAATGCAAAGACTGCATATGTATCATGACCTATCACATATTTGACTAAGGTCTCGAAAGCGGTTATCTCATAAGTCATACTGGTCCACTATATAGCCATAACTCTCTACAAATCTACTATTATAAAATCTAATATGAAAGAAATAAGAAATAAGCAATTATGAGTAATTTCAGAAAGAAATTTTCCAATGAGTGAGATGAGTACAACAATCGATAACCAAAGAATATTTCCAGATTCAAGATCAACAATAAGGATTGAACGAATAAAAGACTAGCAAAATTTTACCAAGCTGGAAAAGCGATTTAAAATTTAGAGCATAAAGAAAATAATTAACATTCATTTAAAATTATTATGCATCGTCATATGCTATAATGCTTGGTTCCTTATTTATTTTAATTATTTACCGTACAATTCATTTTTGCTAACCAACATAGATGTTTTAGGTGTATTAATTTATTGCTTTATTTATTATTTAATTTCTATATTAGAGCGCTGCAATTGTAATACAAATCCAGATATGACTATATTTACACATAAATGTTTTATATGCACATATAAATGCATGATATTGTATTCTATAAATGATTTCAATATAATTTCTCATCATTATAAATTCACTTTACAAAATAATCATCTCACTGTACAGTCATACCATTGTATCTCAGTACAATATTCTAAAATAAATTTGTATGCATGCTATTCACCACATAAACTCACCCTAAAGACATAATGAATTTATACAATGTCCCAAAGATAGTTATTAGTTTACTGGCCAAATACAACTCATACTCAACAACTAACTCCACATGAGATGCATGTGTATATGTATATACTCAGAGGTATGCACATATGCTCATATTAATGTCATATAATAATTATTAATATTTCGTCTACAATTTACAATGTTGCTATTTCAACTCTAAGTTATTGGAGTTTAACTTTTTAGTAACATTATAATTTTTAAAGTGATACCTTATAAATTGCAAAAACAAATAATCCTTGGTTAACCAAGATCACTAGATGATTGCAAAGTGCATATATATATATATATATATATATATATATATAAATAATCTTTGTAGAGGCTTAAGATTGTTTAGCTATTAAATTCAAGATTAAAATCATATATATAATTTAAGTAATATTCTTGATCTTACAATCAAGAGGTCGCTTGAAGAGTACATTTTCGTAAATATTAAATGTAATTAAAACTATAGGAATTCTTAATTTTTTATTTTCACTAACTTTTAATGTTTTCTATATGTAAGAGTACATCTCAATGATGTATTAAATCATTTGTCTTAGACCTTTGTAGAAACTCATGGTACTTAAAAAAAGATTTCTGGTTTATATATAACAGGCTTAAGGTCAAATTTTATAAAATTTCACAGCTTAAATTATTAAAAAAGGAGTCATGAAGTGCCCACTGGACCATTAGGCATCGCCAACACTTGATTAGGCAGCGGCTGAGTTGATCAGGTGATGCTTGATCAGCCTGCAGTGGCACTTGGTCAAACAGGCAGTGCCTATGAACCTTTTAGGCGAGCTTCAATTTTATAGAATTTTACAAACTCAACTTTAATTTGATTTTAACCATAAAAATCTTTGAAAACTGATTCCCAAACTTATCTTACTCTAGTAGCAACTAAATTTAGCATTAGTTCATTAAATTTTCGGGTTTAAGTTCCATATTATCTTGCTAATACTCTTAACTATCTTGCATGCATCAAGTAAATCAAGATTTCAACCAACAATCATCTATTTAACAGAGGTAATAATTTAGAAGATTAAATCTCAGAATCATCAAATGTGAAGGAGAGATTATAATCAAGACATATAAAACAAATTTCCTCAAGAACAAGATCAAATTCAAAGTCAAGGAATTTAGAAATACAAGAGTCATGTCATCAAGAATAAGGATGATAACGTAAAAACAAATAATTTTAGAGCTCTTAAACATCATTTTCAATGGAAATTACAAGAAGACGGAGATGAAACAAGGTAAGAGAAGAAGAACTACTCTCCTTATATAGCAAAACCCAACTTAAATCTCTTGCCTTCAATTAGCTTGATTTCCTATATAAAATCAAATCAAGTTTTATAATTTTTATTACACAAATTAAAATCTAAGGATAGTAGCTTTAAGATTATGATGATAAAAATCAATCTAGCTAACATGCATGAGGGTTTCACCAATAGATCTTCACCTTCACTTGAAATCAACAACTAACTCTCTCCCTCTTGTTGCAGAAGTTCTCCTCTTTTGCCTTCTTTTGAATGCTACTTTTTTTTTGCTAATAGGTGTCTAAAGATTTGCTAATGTGTTGACACCTTATCATAAGCTTTGACATCAAATCCAATTATTTCCCTTAGCTCCCGCACAATGTCTTTTATTTCCTCTTTAATCCTTTCCTAATTTTTTTTATTCCAATTTATCCAATTCTGTTTAACTTTTTTTTTTTTCAATTTAGTATCTTCTCCACTTTTTTCCTTTAAATTAATACTCTGAATGAAATAATAATTTATTCATTATTATTTTAAATTTTTATTTTTGAGGGCATGGATGTTACACCATTGAACGTTGCTTCTAATATACCTCCTTTTGTTCCAATAATTTATTAAGATTAAATTCAATCTGTTTTCTTTTTGCTCTCACATCATCCCCAAATTCAAGCTTCTGTTAATTCTTTAAAGAATTTGCTAATTGTTTAATTTTCTTCCGTAATGAACTTGCAGTACACTGATGCCAATTATGCAAAGACGCTAGACAGTGAGCTAATCGGTCCATCATAAAAGAGAAAATTGTTGAAAGAGCTAATTCATTCCAAGATGTTATGATAACCTCCTCAAAATTTGATTTCTAAACCCAGGTGGCTTCAAATTTTCTTAGCTTGGGACCTAAAGAATGATTGACCCTGTATCTAGAAAAATTGGAACATGATTAGAGCACACCCTAACCAAATAAGAAACACCAGCAGAAGGAAAAAGATCATGCCATTCCACAAAACAGAGAAAGTGATATAGATGTTCACAAATACGCCGACCCAATGACCAACCATTATCCTAAGTAAAAGCTTCTCCATGAAATTTTAAATCAGAAAGCTAACAGTACTCAATAGCCTTATGAAAATTATCTATAGTAGCCAAAATTTTGAAAGCTCTACCTTGCTTCTTGTGACTATAGATAATTTTATTAAAAAATCACCTAAGAACAACATCATCTGATTAATGTTTGAACAAAGCCGATCCAGTAGCTCCTATATTTTAGATTTATTATTTTCTTCAGGCCATCTATATAAACTAAATCTCGACCATTGAAACTACATAGCAGCATTTGAGTATTTAAATTGAATATGATGCTTCGAATATTGCTTAGTACTTAAGTCAAGCTCTTTGCTCCACAACAAAATCAATCCCCCAGAATGTCCATCGGCATTAACCACAATGTAATGATAATCACTAAATTTATACTTAAAAAAACCACTATACCAAGCTCCAACCTTAGTTTCCATTATGAAAATAATCTCAGGATTACATTGTCTCAAATGGAAATAAAGTGAACGTAATGCCCAAGTATTGCATAATCCTTGGATCTTTATTCTAGCTTAAGAGTTTCATAAAACATAACCCGATAGTTGCCACCTCTTTACCAACATGCCTTTTTAAAATAGTGTTGGAAGAAACTGATGAACTAGAACCCAAACCCTTAGAACCAGCCTTATGTAAAGGATGTTTAAACCAACACCCTAAGAGTAGCATCCATAATTGGAACAGTAGTGAGTTGTCCCAATTTAACTTTGACTTTTGCTCTAACAATAATTTTAAACTTTTTAACTCCACCTCCTACTAGAATGAACCCTTTGTAGGAGAGGTTGTAGCGCTAAACTAACTGACTCAGGAATAAAACAATCATTGAATTGGAATGCTGCACCAAAGGCATCAACTTTTCAAGCAAAAGAGCCCCTGTGTCTACTACTAGTTTAGAATGCCGATTATTTACTAAGGACATAGGGGAAGAATAAGCCTCATTAAATTGAGCCTACATTGGGTAGGACCAAATATCTGATTAAACATCATATCATTAGTGCCTGAGTGGTCAGAGCTAAACCTTAGACAAGGTTAAGAGTTTAGAGTTGAGGAGCTAGACATTACAATGCATAAAAATTTATTTTTTAGTGGAGAAGCATGTAACGATGGATCACAAGGCCAGGAAACAACATTAATGAAATCTACTTTAATGTCACATTCACACTCAGTATGATCTAATATAGCATACTAGTAGCAAAAGTTAAGGAACCTTTCATAGCAAAAGTAGACCCATTGCCTCTCCTCTTTGCTATTAATAATGAAAGATCCATGCTTTAAAGGCCTGTTAATATAAACTATGATGATACACAAAAATATGCCTATAATGAGAGCTGAACACATGGAAAGTGGATCCCTCTTATTCACCAAGTCATTAACACTCTCATCAAAGGAGACATGGGATAAGACCTTCAAGGGCCACATAGGCAAAGAGCACCCACGCTACTCAACGGGAACAAGTACATCCATTCTCTACATTAATCATTCAATATAACCCACAAGAGCCATGTGACCAGGGAGTATTCCTTTTGATGATAAGAGAATCCCGTTGACCCGTTGAACCACTGACCAAAGGGGAAATGGACACTCCTTCCCTGTTGATAAACATTAAATGCACTGCCCATCAGTTACTATAACACCTAACACATCACATTCTCCAAGAAAGCTACCCGATTACACCTTCTCGGTCACTGTGCTGATAGGGTCAAAGAGACAATCACCTACTGCCACATGTCTACCGAGTAAGGCTATATAAAGCCTCCACTCACTAACCACTAGGTTTGATTCTTCTTCATCTTCCTCTTATTCTCTTCTTGCTCTGGTTCTCTATTTTCTTCAGAAACCATTCATCTCTCTATTCCTATTGATCAAAGGGACACTATTTGACTTGAGCGTCAGAGGGGCTTTGGGCATATAAAGCCCTTCTAGGTCACTTCTTCTCTTTTGATAAATCAACCTTGGCAGGCTAGAGCTAAGAAAGTTTGGGAACCCATCAATTAGCGTCATCTGTGGGAAAAGGATAATCTTTGTTGCTTAAGAGGTTATCCTTTTCCATTAAAATCTCTTTTATCATATCTGCTATTAATTTGCAAGTGATAACAGTTATGCTTGTGCCTTCTTCCTCTTTTTCTTTGTATTTTCTCCACTGAAAATCAAAGGAAATTATATGAGTTAAGCTTTTGTATATTTGTCTTGTTCTTTGCATTTTCTCCATTAAAAATTAAAGAAAGAATGGAGTAGCAGTGATGAATACATGTTTTATTATGTGTTGTATATAATATCTTGGGTTGTTGTGGCTGTTACTGCATTTCTTTTATTTTTGGAAGAGAAGTTTCAACTTCTTATAATGGAGGGATCAAGTGCCATTGTGAGTAGAGGGCATGAACCAGTAGAGGATAAGGGACAAACGGTGAATGTGCCAATTAAGCTCTTAAAGAGGCTAATAGAGAAAGTAGATTACTTGGTTAATGTTCAAAAGGGCCAAAATAAATGGAAAGTTAGAGTTGATGATCCCCAATTATTAATGCCCCGCTGGACACAGGGAAGACTGCCTCTTCAGGGTGATGAAGAAATGGGTGAAACCAACCCAAGACTCCTTATAGGATCACCCATCCAAGGAGGATATGATATATGTCGTCCAGATGTCTTTGAGGGGGAACAACAACTGAGGTTTGATTACGAGGTCAAAAGGAGGCGAAGACATGAAGGGACAAACATTCATGCTAGGGGGGAGGAAATTATAAAGTGGTATTGTTCCCGGGGACGTCAACACCCCTCTAGCCACAGGGGAAAGCGAGCTTTAGATTCTCAGGATTGCCCAAAGGGGAAAATTATATCTCAATTTGCATCACATTTCGGCAAGTAGGGGTGTTCATTCGGTCGGTTCGGTCAATTTTTTTGGTCAAACCAAACTAACGGAACCAAAATAATTCAAAACTGAACTGAATTAAATTTTGATTCGGTTCATTCGGTTACAAAAAAATCAAAAATTATGTGTAAAAAACCGAACCAACTGAACCAAACCAAAAATTTTAAAAATATATATTATTTTTATATTTTTAATATTAAATTAGTATATATTTTTTAACAAATATTTAGAATTATAAAATTAATAAAATAAAAATTCGGTTAACCAAAATTTTTATATATAAAATTGAACCGAACCGAACTAAATTTTGGTTCAGTTCGGTTCAAAAATTTTGAAAATTCTAAAAAAGTGAACTGACCTGGTCGGTTCAATTTTTGGTTCGGTCAGTTCGAAACCCATGCACACCCCTATCGGCAAGAGGGAAAAGGAATTTGAAGAATTTC
>CATIWO010489219.1:0-27078 GCA_949673435.1 Macaranga tanarius
TAAAAGATTTATCTTCCAAAGGAAACCTTATTATTTTCTTTTCGTTGGTGCTCTCAAATTTAAACATGTGATGCATTTTTTTTCTTTTCTTGTTTTTGGTACTTAGAAGGGAATCAAGAAAATTAAATATGTTTCAAGTGGGTATTTATTAATCATTGGTCACAGTTAAGTATTTTTAATGCTTACATATTTTTTTTCTTTGTTAAAATTAATTACAAAACTGGGTCTTTAGCTATTGGTCAACTCTTTACAGGTGCCCAAAAAAAAAATAATAAAAGATTTATCTTTCAAAGGAAACCTTATTATTTTCTTTTCGTTGGTGCTCTCAAATTTAAACATGTGATGCATTTTTTTTCTTTTCTTGTTTTTGGTAGTTAGAAGGTAATCAAGAAAATTAAATATGTTTCAAGTGGGTATTTATTAATCATTGGTCACAGAGTATACAAATATAATATTTTCATTTTTCAATGTTGGATCCCCTTCCTCCCAGGGCCCACTAGGCCAGACAAAAAAAAAAACAATATGAATAAAATGTAAGAATATAACAACTTCATTCAATGCATTTAGTGGATGACAAGAAATACACATGGACAGCCCATTAATTAAACAGAATAAAATAACACAAGCATTATTGCCCATTAGGCCATTTTAAGATTGGAAAACGCTAGGTGTTGCGGTACCTAGCGTTTTCTCGGAATGGGGTAAAAGTACAGTTTTGCCTTTCTCTAATTTTTATATAATAAATATAAAAAAAATTAAAAAAATATAATATAATTATATAATATATGAGTTTATAAATTATGACACGACGGGTTCATCCAATTTTTTTTAGGTTTTAGATTTTATCAATTTAATTAATTAAATAATTAAAATATATATTTTTTATTATTAAATAATTTTATATTATACAAAAAAAATAAATAAATATATGAGTTTGTAAATTATGACACGACGGGTTCACCTAGTTCTTTTTTAAGTTTTAGATTTTATCAATTTATTTAATAAAATAATTAAAAAATATATATTTTAATTATTATATAATTTTTTTATTATTAATTAAATAAGGGTATAATGGTAATTTTGAGGAAAAAGACATTTTGTCTTTTCCCCCTAGATGGAACTGTAGGTATCTCGAGATACCTATCAACTTCCTTAAGATTGAAAAACGCTAGGCGTCGCGGTACGCGACGCCTAGCGTTTTCTCGGAGGGGGGCAAAAGTACTGTTTTGCCCCCCTCCAATTTTTATATAATAAATATAAAAAAATTAAAAAAATATAATATAATTATATAATATACTAGTTTGTAAATTATGACAAGACGGGTTCACCCAGTTCTTTTTTAGGTTTTAGATTTTGTCAATTTAATTAATTAAATAATTAAAATATATATTTTGTATTATTAAATAATTTTTATATTATACAAAAAATAAAAAAATAAATAAATAAATATATGAGTTTGTAAATTATGATACGACGGGTTCACCCAGTTCTTTTTTAGGTTTTAGATTTTGTCAATTTATTTAATAAAATAATTAAAAAATATATAATTTAATTACTATATAATTTTTTTATTATTAATTAAATAAGGGTATAATGGTAATTTTGGGGGAAACGACATTTTGTCTTTTCCCCCTAGATGGAACTGTAAAGATACCTATCAGCTTCCTTAAGATTGGAAAACCGCGACGCCTAGCGTTTTCTCGGAGGGGGGCAAAAGTACAGTTTTGCCCCCTCCAATTTTTATATAATAAATATATAAAAAAAATAAAAAATAAAAAAATATATTCGGGACGCCCAGCATTTTCCTAAAAATAAATGGATGATATTGTGTGCAGTGAAAGAAGATGGTACCTTGTGCCAGTGAAGAAGAGCACTTCTCTCCAGGGGAATACTGCTTCGTTCTTGATCTGTGAATTTCCACCTGCTTTAGAGTTTGAGGACTGCTCCTATTGTACGGTCTATCGGTACTTTGGTAATGAACATTCTAAAAACGAAGAATTATAAGAAGGGCAGCTTAAAGAAACTTGTTAGCTTATGGAACTAGATCATCGTCAATACGGATGCATGGAATGTGAGAGATCTTGGACCAGTCCTCTCCTCTCTCCGCTTGACATTGCTTTTTTAGCAATGAACATTTAAAAATCCGAAGTAAAGACAGGGATTTCGGCAGACCCTCCACTGGCAAGCATTTAAGTTCAGGGCATTTAAGAATATACAACTTTTCCAAATTTGTGAGTTCACTAAGCCCCTTGCTGTTGAGTGATATGAGATGTCGACAATCACAGATGGAGAGCCCGCTAAGAGTCGTAGGCAACAGCCCTTCCTCCGGAAAAGAATGGATAGCTTTGCAGTCAACAGAAATCCTGACAAATCTTAGGGAAGTGAATCTCTGCAAATACCATTCTCCTCGGTTGGCAAATAATTTGGCACACCCACCAATGCTGAGCCCTCTCAAATTGGAGGGCAAGCCACCTTCTGGAAATGATAAAAGTTCAGGACAAGACTCTATGCCTAGATGTTGGAGCGATGGCATGTGTGTGTCCATCCTTTCAGGCAGTAACTTCAGATGTTTACAATAGCGAATACAAAGGGCAGTGAGGTTGGGGGCTCGCAGACCTCCTTCTGGAAATGATAAAAGTTTAGGACACCCATTGATATAAAGCCACAATAGAAAATTCAAATCGTATGGAGGTCTGCAGGGAAATGAAAGAGATTCCAAATTTGGTAAGTTCTCGATGGTCAGTTCTTTAAGATTTGGGAAGATGTCCAGGGGTAGAATTCGCAGAGAGTGGCAACTGCTGTCAATTAACAGAATTTCAAGGCATTCGTAGTACAAGTGCGCTGGAAACTCCAAGTAGCCGCTGCTCTTGATCTCGAACGTTTTCAATGTTGTGGATATATGGCCCATTGGAAGCCAACTGAGAGATAAACCGTCAGAAATTTCCAAATTATGGAGACAGGCACCAGTCTCTTCCATTGTATCAGATAGAGCCCAACCACCAAGTTTTATCATTCTCAGCTGCAGCGGCAGCTCCTCCAATAAGATTTTATCACAATATCTCAACTCCAAATGATGGAGAGCTGGGGCATCGGGAAGAGAAGCTACAAGCTGTTGACATTCACCAATGACAAGTTCAGTTAAAAAAGGCAGGCTACTGGGGATTTGCTTGGCTAACTTAGGGCAATTCTCTAAATAAAGCTTCCGAAGACATGGGAAAGCCACGCTTTCGTTATCTTCCTCAAAAGAAAACCATTCCTCCCACTCTAACATATCCTTGAACCTTAAAGTTTCAAGTGACTCAAATGGCCGCTTTATCACTGAACCACCACTCCCATAAAACTCAAGCCCCACAGTTACTACTGAACCAAATCCCATAACTGAAAGGTCCTTAAGAGAATGTAACTGTCCCAGTGGTGGCAACGAGATGCAATTTTTGCAATTACTGAGACAAAGGAGAACAACATTAGAAAATGATTGATCTGCCAACCAAGTTGGAAACACTGTGCTACCATAGTTTTTGATTGTGAGCTCTTTCAAGCCTACATGGGGTAGCAGTTTTTCTAACACATCTCTTTCCTTTCTTGAATCATTAGAACTGGTACCCCACTCCAATGATAATCCCTTAATGCCCTTCTTGTCCTTTAGACCTGCTTCTAGAGCATCCATTGGACTCTTCACATTCTGCAGTTCCAAGATGGAAAGATTTGCATGAAGATCATTAAGTTGTCTCAACTCTCCAATAGTTGTCCCACTCTGCTTGCCAACAGCAAAGAGAGTCAGTGTTTGCAGACGTTTGAGTTTGCCTACACCCACTGGCATCTCTTTTATTTTAGTTCCGGTAAGATCAAGATGACACAAATTTGCAAGTTTATGCATATCTGCAGGCAACTCTGTCAAATTTTGACATTTACATAACCTCAGTGTCAGTAGATTGTATAGAGTAGCTGTAGAGTTGGGTAACCGGCTAATCGCAGTGCGGGACAGGTCCAAAAGGCGCAGATATTTCAAATTTCCAATGGACTCAGGCAATTCTTTGATAAAATTATACTGGGATAATGACAACACTCGCAAGCATTTTAACATTGGTAACAAATCATGGACTACCTTGTTGGATAAATATGACAGGTCTCCAGATGATTTCAACTTGAAGGGTAGGAAAGCACGTAGATACTTAGCTCTAGGAATGCCGTCAAATTTCATATATGGATCATGAACAGCTTGTAAATATGATAGATGACGAGTCTTTTCAGCGATGCTATGGGAGTTGTCACCTGCAAGACATAAGCAAAATTCTCCGGAGACAAATTGAGCTAGATCATGAACAAGATCATGCATGACATAGCTTGAATTGTTACCACTTGTTCTCTGGAAGAGAGACCTCGAAACAAGTTCGCGGAAGTGCAGCTCCCCTACTTCTTCCATTGTTTTGTTATTCATATGCTGGTGCAAAAGATTTTCTGCCGCCCACAATTCAATCAACTGTTCTTTTCTAAATTCATAGTCCTTGGGAATCACTGAACAATAAACAAAACATCTCTTCAGGTGCGAGGGAAGATGAAGGTAGCTTATTCTGAGTACTGGTAAAATGGAATCTGAAATATCCCATATGTCACTCTTCAATATCTCATCCCAATCCATAGGAGTCGATTTGAAGCGTAAAAGCCCGCCAAGTGCTTTTGCAGCTAAAGGTAAGCCTTTGCACTTTCTCACGACTTCTTTGCGCATCAATTCTGGGGTAGATTGTCCTCTGCTATCTTCATTGCCAAATGCATGTCTAGCAAATAATGACCAACAATCATCATCTGTTAAGAACTTCAATTGATATGTTGGAGCAGTACGCACAGCTTCTGCAACACCTTCATTGCGTGTGGTCAAAATGATTTTACTTCCTCGCAAGCCAACTTTAAAAGGAGTCAGTAATCTCTCCCATTCCAAGTAATTGTTATTCCACACATCATCAAAAACAATAAAAAATTTCTTCCCTGTCAAGCTCTCCATTAGCTTTAGTTGAAGCACATTCAAGTCCTTGATCTCAGTAGCTGACGATGTGACTTGCTCAAGAATCCTCTTTGTTACTCTCAAAATGTCAAATTCTTCCGAGACGCAGACCCATGCTCTTAAATTAAACCTCTCCTTTACTTTATTATCATTATACACAACCTGAGCAAGGGTGGTTTTACCGAGTCCACCCGCACCCACTATAGCAACAACACCTACATCATATCCACCAGCATCATCTGAGAACAGCAGCTCCTTTATAGATTCCTTCTCAGCATCCCTGCCGTACACACCAGATTCATCCACTACAGAAGTTTCTTCAACTCTTCGCCATGGTTGTTCCACAAAACCCTCTCGAAGACCAAGGATATCCTTTTGTTTTGCTATAAAATCCAGTCTTGCAAGCACCTCTTCTAGTTTTGAATTGATTCCCTTATTAAAAGGATTAAAAGAAGAGAAAAATTTTTGCACCTTGGTAACACTAGTTTGATACTCAGCTTCAATCTTGCACCGCAAAGCTTCAGTAGATATCTCTTCTAAAAGGTCCTCTGCATTATAGACAACATGTTTAAGCTCCCCCAGCCACTTCTCGACATTCTTGTTCTTGATTTGCTTCACCTCAGCATCATCAAGAACAGCATTGACGGACAGCAAGGTTATCTCCAACTTCTTGAGAAGCTCACCATTGAGCTTATTGCCCTTAATGAAATCAAGAACCTCACGAGAAGCAAGCCTATCAAACAGCACCTGAAGCGAAGCAGAAAGAAAAGCACCACCCACCAGAGCTCCGGCCATGTCTTATGCAAAGGAAAAGGAAATCAATGAGAAAAATTTAGAAGAAATTGCCAACAACAGAAACAAAATGACTTAGTTGATGCTGTTAAGAGTTAAGACCTGTTTAAGGTTTGTTTAATTTCCAGGTCAACCTTGTTCTGCCATGAATGAAGACAAACATGTCTAGTTCGGAGAAGTTTAATTAATTATTTTAAAATAAATTAATTGTTTAATTTCCTAGCTTGCATGGAATTTTCCATGTAGATTTTGGGCTATTCATATTGGATGGTAGTGTGTCTAATCCTGCCACCCAATATCACCAAATTCCAATTTGTACCCGAACTTATAGCCCAACAATCGCCTATATTTTCCCAAATAAAAATAAATGGGGATGGGGCAACTTCATTAATTTTAACAATTCAAAAATTGCAAAATAAAAATAATTAAGGAATAAACCATATTTTTCCACTTGCATTTTTATTTTTTTAGAAATGTACCCCCTACACTTTTATTTCTATACATTGAATTCTTACACTTTTATTTTTCTTGAAATTAAGTCCCTGTACTTTTATTTTCGTTGGCATTAAGTCTTTCCGTTAACTTGAGCCTAATGGTGTTAAAATAAAATATCTAATTTAGTCCCTGTAATTTTTAAATGTCTAAAAAATTCACATACTTTATTTATTTATTTTCTTAATCGTTAATATTTTTAAGTAATTTGTAATTATTTTTATATTTTGTTACGATAAATAATTTTAGTTAATTATTAATATTTATATATTTAGTTAATAAACTTATAATTTAATTAATTTATACTTGTAACTAACATATTTATAATTGATATAAATTTTAAAATTGTTTGTCTCTATAATTATATATTAAATTTTCATTTTTAAAAACTAATATATTTTACAAATTAAAATTTTCGTTTAATTAAATCAAGTGATACTTTTATTTAAAATTATATTTTTATTAACCATAATTTGACTCTATTATATATTTTATTTCTTTTTAAATGAGTTTTTTGATCAATGAGTTTTTTCTATCTTTTTTAAAAATATTTTCACTTAAAAAAGTAATAAATCTTTTTAAAATTTTGCTAACCATAATTTGACACTTTTATATATTTTTTTACTTTTTTAAAATTTTATTATTACTTAATTTTTAATATTAAATTATTAAAATAAAAGTGTGGTTCTTTCCGCTCTATTAATTTTAAGTATGTTCTATTTTATATTTTTTTAAAATAAAATAACTAAATTATACATTTTTAAAAAAAAATTATATTAATAGTATAATTTTTGTTTCTTAAAGATATTTTTTTTTCTGAGTAAAATGTTTTTATTAGTTAGAAATTTAATAATTTATCATAAATTTTATGAATAATTTCATTTTAAATAAAAAATTATTAAAAGATGGGATTTTTTCATGCTAACAAATTTAAATAGACTCTATTTTATATATTTTTAATAAAATAACTAAATTAGATTTAAAAAAAATTACATCAATAGTATAATTGTTGTTTCTTAAAGATTTATTACATTTTTAGGTGCAAAATTTTTTCAATAGAAAATAGAAAATACTAATTGATCAAAAAAATTATTTAAAAAAGTAATAAAATATATAATAGTGTCAAATTATGGTTAATAAAAATATCATTTTAAATAGAAGTATCACTTAATTTAGTCAAACAAAAATTTTAATTTATAAAATAAATTAGTTTTTAAAATATGAAAATATGTAATTATATAGTCAAACAATATTAAAATTTTACATCAATTATAAATATTTCAGTTACAAGTATAAATTAAATAAATTATAAGTTTTTTAACTAAATATATAAATATTAATAATTAACTAAAATTATTTATCAAAAAATATAAAAATAATTAAAAATTACTTAAAAATATTAAGGATTAATTAAATTAAAGTATCTAATTTTATTAGACATATTTAAAAATTATAGGAACTAAATCAGATATTTTACTTTAACACCGTCAATCAACGAAAGGACTTAAATGAAAATACAGAGAAAAAATATGGTTTATTCCAATAATTAATAATCTTTGCATTTTGTCCACTAAATACTTAATTGATGCCCATGAATAATATAAAGGACACCTATGATTAGAACTTAGAAGATAAATTCTTTTATATTTTTATTTAATTTTTTTTTAATATTTCATAAATAAAGGATAAAATTATGATACATCAGATACTATTTACATTGCGAGCGGTGCCGGTAATACATATTTTTTTTTAATAAAAAACATAAAAAAAAAAAGCTATTGTAATTCTCAATAATTTAATTAAAGAAAAATTATATATTTTATTGGAATGTGTATATATAATATACATTAACTTGCAAAAATATCATTTTTATATATGTTTATTTTTATGAAATAAAAAATTGTTAGTATTTTCAGCTTAATTTGAAATTGTGGAAGTGAAAGTTAAAATTAGAAAAAAAAAAAAAAAAAAAAGTGTGATTAATTGGTTAAAAAAATTCAAAAAAACCTCAATTCCTGAGTGTGTGTATATATATAAACAATAAACACACCACTTTAGAAGCTCCATCTGTACGCTCTATTTCCAGTCACTGCTAATCAAAAAAAAAAAAAAAAAAAATTGATCGCTCTCTTTTCGCCGCTACTTGAAAGCTTTCAAATTTCTACTACTAATCATGTCGTTGAGACCCAGCGCTAGAACGGAGGTTCGCCGTAACCGTTACAAAGTCGCCGTCGACGCCGATGAAGGTCGTCGGAGAAGAGAAGACAACATGGTGGAGATCCGAAAGAACAAGCGGGAAGAGAGCTTGCAAAAGAAACGACGTGAAGGCCTTCAAGCTCAACAGTTCCCTGCCGGCGTTAACCTCTCTTCTAATATGGAAAAGAAGGTATAATGTTTACTTTATACTACTACTGTTTCAATTCAGTGAAAGGCTATGAATTTTTTTTGTGGATTTTTTAAAACCCTAAAAAAGTTAGGGTTTTTGTGTTAAATTGGTATCTGATTTTGATTTAAAATCTTTTTTTCAGTTAGAGAGTTTGCCTGCAATGGTGGCTGGTGTTTGGTCCGATGATAGAAGCTTGCAACTGGAAGCTACTACGCAGTTTCGAAAGCTGCTTTCAATTGGTAATTTAATTATTTATTATGCATTTGTTGTATTGTATGATTATGCTAAAATTAGCTGACATTTATCATTAATCAGAACGGAGTCCTCCTATTGAGGAAGTTATACAATCTGGGGTTGTTCCTCGCTTTGTTGAGTTTCTTGTTAGAGAGGATTTTCCTCAGCTTCAGGTTTGTGTTTGTCTTGCTACTTTGTTTGACTTGGGTGGATTGTTATTTCCTAGTATTTAACTGTGTGCTAGTTTTGTTTGTGGAATTTGTGTAGTTCGAGGCTGCTTGGGCACTCACAAATATTGCCTCTGGAACCTCAGAGCACACAAGGGTGGTTATCGATCATGGTGCAGTTCCAATATTTGTAAAGCTTCTTGCTTCTCCTAGTGATGATGTTCGAGAGCAGGTATATTATACAGTTTATTTATTCTTGAAGTATTCTGTTTAGTATGAGTGATGTGTTAGATGCTTTAGGTACAGTTTTGGTTGGATTTGTGGGATTTTAATGTAAGGTTTGATGAAATTGTAGGCTGTATGGGCATTGGGGAATGTTACTGGTGATTCACCAAAATGTCGTGATCTTGTTCTCAGCAATGGAGCACTGCTTCCGTTGCTGGCTCAGTTGAATGAGCATACAAAGCTTTCAATGTTGAGGAATGCTACCTGGACACTTTCAAACTTCTGTAGGGGCAAGCCACAGCCTCCATTTGAGCAGGTTATTGTCTGACTGTGTGCATTATTGCCTTGTTGAAGCTTTTTTATGCTTGCTCTTGGAAATTTATCACTTATGATTTGATGGGCAGGTGAGACCTGCACTTCCAGCGCTTGAACGTCTTGTGCATTCAACTGATGATGAAGTATTAACTGATGCTTGTTGGGCACTTTCATATCTTTCTGATGGTACAAATGATAAAATCCAAGCTGTTATTGAGGCAGGAGTCTGTCCCAGACTTGTTGAGCTACTACTGTAAGTGTGACAATTTATTGATTGCTTTGATTAGTGTTTGTTTTTGTCCTTAATATATAAGTGTGATGGATTAACATATTTATAATGTTTCAGCCATTCATCTCCTTCAGTGCTTGTTCCTGCTCTTCGGACTGTTGGAAATATTGTGACGGGGGATGATATGCAGACTCAGGTATCAGCTTTTCAATATAATGCATTTTTTTATTTCATCAATGTGTTCTGTAAAAAGTAATTAATTATTCTTGAACCTGCAAAGCATATTTATAGGAATAGTTTTTGGCTCCTTAGCTATGCTGGACAACTTATGCAGTAGTCACAGGGAATTGTGGTGATCTTCATCATGTTATAAGAGCTAAAATAGGCATGAAAGAAACTAAGTGCCTTGAGTAGATTAATGAAGGACTCTGGGTATCACTTGGAATGTGTGTGTAATGTTATATAGAATTAATGGGTTTACCATTGTGCCATGTGACATATGGTGTTTACATTTTTGTTCTCAGTACATAATTAGTAACGGTGCACTTCCATACCTGTTAAACCTATTGGCTCATAATCATAAAAAGAGCATCAAGAAAGAAGCATGCTGGGCCATCTCAAACATTACAGCTGGTAACAAGGAACAAATTCAAGTAAGTCTATACAACTCAGAAAGTTTGTGTTTTAAGCCATTTTATCCAATTTTGTATGTGCTGTGTTTTGAGTGTAAGTTTCATAACCTTATTGTGGATCTTTTCTGAATGATGCAGGCTGTAATTGAGTCTGGCTTAATCGGCCCCTTGGTTAATTTGCTTCAAAATGCTGAGTTTGATATAAAGAAAGAAGCTGCTTGGGCAATTTCAAATGCTACTTCTGGTGGTACTCATGAGCATATTAGGTATGTATTACTTTAACCTTTTGTTTTTACCTACTTCATTTCCCTTGTAACTCGGTGTAATTGCTATTCTTGTGTAATAGGTATTTGGTAAGTCAAGGGTGCATAAAACCATTGTGTGATCTCCTTGTATGTCCCGATCCAAGGATTGTCACTGTATGTCTTGAAGGGTTAGAGAACATTCTTAAGGTTGGGGAAGCTGAAAAGAATTTGGGGAACAGTGATGTCAATTTATATGCACAGTTGATAGATGAAGCTGAGGGATTAGAAAAGATTGAAAATCTGCAGAGTCATGACAATAATGAGATTTATGAGAAAGCAGTTAAGGTTCTTGAGACATATTGGTTGGAGGAAGATGATGAGGCATTACCCGGTGATAACGCGCAGCAAGGATTTCCCTTTGGTGGCAATGATCCATCAGGTCCATCCGGTGGATTCAACTTTAGTTAAAGGTATGCACCATCTTATATGTAACCTAAAAGCATCAATATGTGCAAAAAATCACATTAAAGGGTAAACAACTTAAAATTCATTGAACTACTACCTGTGAATTTTATGTAGCTCTTGGTAGAATTTAATCTTGCTCATTGGCCTTTAAGCATCAAATGCCATGACAATGGCGCAACTAATGTCCTATAAGTTGAGGTTTGTTGATTCTTTCTACTAATTTGCAGGGACCTATAAATTGGTACAAATCAATTCATTATTTAAGCGGGAATTATGTTGGTGTCAAGTTGAGTCTGTCTGTCACAGTCACAGCTCCTCGCGTTGAGTTAAAATCTGGCCTCAAGTCAATTATTGTTAAATTGGAGCTGGACAATTCATTCTGCTTCGTCCATGGTCTTGTATCCATTGTCATTTAGCAGACCACATTGCTCATACAAAAATACCTACTCTTGTACCCATATACAGCGACGTGCTAATCTGTGGAGGAAACATTAGTTATTGCATGAGCATGGTCTCCTCAGATGAATCACTGAATGGATGCACTGTAATTCTGGACCGCGGGTGAGGATACAGTTGTGTGTTGGGTCAGTCCATATTTTATCAATCCTGTTTGTGCTAGTAATATTTACATGATTTGTATTCATTTTTATCTTTCGACTTCATGATCACAAACCGCATTTTCCTTGATGTATTTCAAGGCAGACTAAATTGTAATATTCTTTTTCCATTTGTGATAATCTTTTTGGTGATTAATGTATTTCCTATTTTGATTTCAAGTGATTCTTGATGTTTGTTTTGAATTGGCTGTAGTCAAATTATTCTGAGTTAGTCTTCACTGTGAAATGGTACGAGTGACTAACTATTACTGAAAAAAAAAAGGCAAGCCAGGTGGATTACATGACTGCTGCTTAATTTTGCAACCATAAATCTCAATATCCTATATATAATATCGAGATAATTCTCTTGACATTTTCTATAGGCACAAACTAGGATACTTGCTGTTACATAAATAATTTCATATGCAAAGATGTGCCTCTTCTACTGCTGCAAGCCTTGCTCAAATTTTGTTTTTTATTGAATGCTGTTGTGGATAGGGAAGTAAGAGAAGAAAATTTACTAAAAAGCAAAAGCCTTATTGCCCATTAATATTATCATTTAATTAATAAGGGATAGTGTGCGCATATGCCTCTCCTTTATTTCCTCCTCAAGGTTTCCTTTTCTCTGATCATGTTCTTCCTTTTAACCCAAAAATAAATACAAAAGGTTTAATTATTATTCATATCATATATGTTATCAAGTGGTCCTTGAACTTTGAAGACAATTAAAAAAGATCTGATGAGCTCTCTCTTTCTTTCTCTGTATAGTAAATATCTATGCTTTAGTTCTATCTTAAAACTCTTTTTATCATAGTGATTATAAAACTTTACTCAACCTCATGTTTTTTTTTCCTCTGATCATTTGGTTAATAGATCATTAATGGACTTTTTAAATAAAAATAATTTGATAATCAACCAAAAGATCAATAATTAATGTTTCTAACTTGATATGCACCACATACAACAGTAACAACAAAAACAAGAAAAAGCACTCTGCCCATCTTGCAATTGATCAAGATTAAGCTAGAACACTTCTTCTCTTGTGATTTTTTTTTTTGTTTGTCTTCAATTCACGTGGGCATATTAATCTCTTTTTTTCCTGACTAATGATTATTATGTTGTAATTTAGTTTGATGATTGATTATAGAACCTCTTCTCATCTCTTATGTGTGGGTTTAAGTAAAGCTACTTGGATAATCCAATGCCACCTATATTTCTTTTTATGGCTTGTCATGTATATACATTTCTAGATTTATTATTATTATTATTATTATTATTATTATTCATTTCTACTATATAATCATAAATTTTATGAATTTTCAACTTAATTATACCAAAATTTATACAACATTTTAAGAAAAATTTGATGTTGCAAATTTCACATTATAATACTTAGTTGCAAATTTCACATTAATTATACCAATTTTTTTTATTTATTTTGCATCTGACGCCCGGTATCCAATAGCTACAAATGCTCTAATTAATCCGAAATCAACCCGAGTAGGACCACAAAAGCGATAAAGATTTCTTAACAACTATTTAAAGGGCTTCCAACTATTCTTTTTAATTCTTTTAATATGTCGTTTTCAGTCCATAAAACATTGCATTGTTTATTATTATATGATATAATCTCGGATAGATCATTAATGTGGACTAAGCCCACGTGCATTGATGTGAAGATTTGAGAGGGAAGAAATTAATAGTAAACTTCAAATTAAAAGGAACCACATCTCTATGTTTTAAGCCACAGACAATTTTATGTTTTAAAAATTAACATTACAAATTGGAGTGGAGACATTGAATTCGAATCATTAAGACGAAATTCAGAAACATAAGATTAAAAAAAAAACACACAGAGACATTATTTTTCTAATAGCATTAATACTACTTATATATATCAATAAACAATAAATACTAAAAATTAATTGGTCTATAAGTTTATATTAGAAATGATAAAAAAAAAAAAAAATTTAATCAATGAGAAGATATCTTCTCTTCAAATATATTTTAAAGTGTAAAGTTCTTTAATTTAAAAAGGAATGGCCCTCTTTATTGTACAATACTTCAACGGCTCTGATTATGATAAAAATTATATTTGTATAATAACAATTTTTTTTTTAAAAAAAATCATGTAATGTTGTATGTGTGAATATACATGATGTTGTCAATTTTGCATAGGTTGACAATGTTCAACAAAATTCAATCTTGAAATTGCATATAAGAAAGGGATCAACAGTTGACAAATGAATAGATAAAAGAGAAAAAGAAAAGTTTTACACTTTGGCTGACCCAATCAAACGGTATAGATTTAACACATCAGATCCTGATTCCTGACCCCTCCAATAATATGAATGTACTTACCACCACCCAATCATTCCTTCATTATCATCATCACAACATTAAAATACTAAAAAAACAACAATTTCCATTTAGGAGCCAAAAGCCCTATTCAATGGCGCCAATTTTTTTCCCCTCTTCACACCAAAAACCCAAAAAATAAAAAAAAATGGCTGCAAAAAAATGGCGCCCTTTTTGTTCATTTTCATTGATTATTCAGGTTTTATTATTGGGTTTTGGCGGGTGTTTATACTGTGTTGTGTGTTCTTGGGTCAAAAAGGTTTGCACAAGCAGAGGACAGTTCAGTCATTTCACCGTGCCCTGAAGTGCTAGGGTTTCGAGTCCCATTTATAAAGCGTTTTTCAGATCTGCTTGCTGGCTGGCTGGCTGGCTTTGTGTGTGCGTGTGTGGTGTGTGCTCTACTGTGTCTCTGTCTCTGTCTCTGTCCGTTCGGTTCAATTTTTCTTCTCCATTTTCGCTTCTCTACCCATCTCTACACCTCACACTCCTCTCCTCTATCTTTATTTTCATTTTTAGGCTATTAATATCTTTAACTCAGTTCTCTTTATTGCCCATTTCTCTATTCTTGATCCTTTGATTGTTTGCTTGATCTCTTGTACCCATACCCAACAAATTTATTAGATCCCTCTCTGTCACTAGCTCAAACGTTTTTAGTGCTTTTGCTCGCATACCCACTTTGAGTTTTCAACTTAATCCAATAAATCACTAATCTTTTTCAATACCCATTTCAGTAGATCTCTTAAAAATGTTGGATCCAAGTGAAAAAGTAAGCCACCTTTAGCTGGGTTTTCTTGTTTTCTATTCTTTATCTTGTCTCCAATCTTTAGCTGATCAGGTTCTGTTTTGTCTCTCTTGTGCAGCAGGGATTAGAGTATGAGGATATGAGTATCAGATCAACAGAAGGAGAGAATCAGCAGAAGAAAACTTGTGCTGATTGTGGTACTTCAAAGACACCACTATGGAGAGGTGGCCCAGCTGGGCCAAAGGTAATAATCATCATCTATTTGATCAATCATTTGCATATATTTGATCAACCCAGTTCTTAAAAACTTTGATCTGATTCTGATCTCGGTTTAAATTTTTGATTTGCAGTCACTGTGCAACGCATGTGGTATCAGAAGCAGGAAAAAGAAAAGAGACAGCTTGGGTTTAAACAGAGCAGCAAATCTTGATAAGAAATCAAGAAAAAATACTTCAAATAATGGAAGCAATAATCATAATAATAGTAGTAATAGCAGCAGGTTAGGAGATGGATTAAAGCAAAGATTGTTGGCTCTGGGTAGAGAAGTGTTGATGCAGAGATCAAGTGTGGAGAAGCAGAGAAGAAAATTAGGAGAAGAGGAACAAGCTGCTGTGCTATTAATGGCTTTATCTTATGGCTCTGTTTATGCTTGAGAAGAAGAAAGGGTATTAATGGGATTTTCAAGGAAAAAAAAAAGGAGGAAGTATTGTCATTGTATTACTATTAGTGGCTTTAGCTGACCCAAATATTTAAGTTAAGTGTATCTTGTAATTTTTTGTCTGGTTCTTTATTAGTTATTTTTTTTAGTTGCTCTGTTTTTTTACATTAAGATTTGTGCTAACTGTATTTGGGAAATTTGGAAGAAGTTTAAGAAATGCAAGAAGATGTTCGATAATTGTCAAATTCTATTTTTCCTACTAATTTGTGTGATGATCTTTGCAAATTGCAATATATAAGCAAAATATTGTTGTGAGTGGCAAAAGAGTTGCAATTTGGCTGATTGAAGAAAAGAAATTGGCACCCATTTGGGTTAGTCATGTTAGTGCGTTAAGTATACTAATTTGTAGGCGTGACATAAAAAATTTGATAAAATAATTTGCTTCTTTTAAGTGGACTAGTTAGTAGGTGTGACGAGAAAAAACAAAAAAATAAATAAAATAATAAAATTAATTGAAGCGGGAAATGTGAAAATTAATTAAGTTTTCTTTTCCCGGCCAAAATGAAAAGTAGAATTCAAAGTATCGTTAGTACGGTTGGTTGACCAAGAGAAGCGCCATTATATTTTCTTAGGAGCCAAACACACTAAGTGTAACGAACTTTTGTAGGTTTGAAAGTTTTTTTTTCTTTTCTTTTCCTGCAAAAGAAATGCTTTTCTTTAATACTATTTCATGTGGCAACATCATATAAATTTCATTATTTTAACCGAAGTTATTTTTATATTATTATAAGAGGCATACTTAAGTCAAGTTAACTTGTAAGCTATTCGAGATTGATTCGAAAAAACTTAAAATTGACTCAATAATAATTGAGTCAAACTCGAACTTGAATTATTCGAATAGGCTTTCTAATCAAGCTCGAGTTTTTTAATGTTTAACTCGTTAAATTTATGAGTTTAATTATTAATAGAGTCTAATTAAATTTGTGCATATTTAATATTTTATTTTAATACAATTATAAAAATATATTATTAAACTGGGTCAAGTTAAATTTAAATATTTTAAAATTTTATATAATTAATTGAATCGATTTAAATTCGAACTTAACAAGTATGTTGACTTGACTCGACTCGACTTGACTGGATTATACCCCTAATTATTCTATATATAAATATGAGGCTTACAGCCAACATATCAAATCAAATGTTGATGACCAATATACCTACAATAAAATTTGCATTTTCTCATTAACTAACTTAATATTTATTAATATAACAAGTACAATTTTTTTAAGAAGTGGAGTATTGATTTTAGAGTGAAGAACTGAACGAATTATTAGAAATTATTACGCTACAAATAATATTTTGCACGCTATAAATAATTATTACGCTATAATCGAATTGTGAATAGTGAAATGAAATGAAATTTTTTTTGATGATTTGGTCATTATAAGATGTATGGGCACAACACCAACTTGTGGGATCAGTAGTAATACCCATTAATTGAAACTTTTCTTTTTCTTCCTAAACTACTAGTATTTATGTATTATTGAATTTTTATTAATTTAACGCGAGTAGAATAGAACTATCATGGGAAAGATCTCCTAAAAACTAATTTAATGTAATTATATATATTATGATTCAAATTTAAAATATCATTTAAGCAGGGATAATTTTACAGTTGATTTTCAGCAATTTTTGGTTAATTCAAGCTTTTCCAAGCTGGTGAACTACTGAAAAGGTTTACAAAGTGTGAATGATATATCTGCAAATAGTAGCCAATTGGTTAGTAGGAGTACATATTAATAGTGGTGTTCATGGCCTGCGAAATGGCCAAACCGAAAACCGAACCGAACCTATTCGGTTCGGTTCGGTTTGTATTTTTAGAATTTTCAAATTTTTTAAATTGAACCGAAATTTGGTTCAGTTCGGTTTTATGTAAAAAAAATTTCTATTAATCGATATAACCAAAATAACATATTTTTTTTATTTTAATTTTTCTAAATATTTGTTAAAAATATATACAAATTTAATATAAAAATAATCAATATTTTAAAATTTTTAGTTCGGTTCGGTTTTTTACCCAAAAATTTTGGTTTGATTCGGTTTTGGACCAAATTCGGTTCGGTTCTAATTTTTTCAAATTCAATTATTTCAGTTCGGTCAGAAAATTGCCCAAAAACTAACCAAACCGACCGATGAACACCCCTACATATTAACACAATAAGCCACCCTATGCCTATATATATTTGTTAAAAATTAATGATTCAGCCGTAGCCCCCCCTATAATTTTAATAGATGCTTGTGCTATTTTTCAACCATACAACTATACATTACCTCAATTTTTATAAATA
Source organism: Macaranga tanarius (assembly GCA_949673435.1). Lineage (NCBI taxonomy): Eukaryota > Viridiplantae > Streptophyta > Magnoliopsida > Malpighiales > Euphorbiaceae > Macaranga > Macaranga tanarius. The sequence continues at coordinate 17,887 of CATIWO010489219.1, forward strand.
AATGTTCAGATCATAATATATATTTTTATACTCTTCATAAAGTTTAGTCGATATACACACAAATTTAATATTGAAAGTTTGGCCTGTGATATAAAGAATTAAAGTTTAAAAAACTTATTAAGGTTTTTTAAAAAAGGGAAAGAAGAATAATGAAAGATAAACACACTGGCATTTGGATCTCAAGCCCTCTCAGAAAAACTAGAATCCCTAGTAGCCCATTTCCTCACCTTTCCTCGAACAATTGGCCCATGACTCTGGGCCTATTTGGTGAACAGAGAAAGTGCGTACAACTTGCCAACATTCTATAACATTGGCAAAGTTACTTGTGTGATGTTTTAGTTTTTTTTTAATAAAAAATTCAACCGTATTTAAATAACTAATTTAACATGTCTATATATATTATTTTTAAATTTAAGAGGTTACTAAAAATAAAATAGTTCTTTATCGGTTGATCCCAACATATGTTGATTCTCCAATGCTCTATTTTTATAATTAATTTTGCATAGCATGAATTAGTATTTGGTGGTTGCAAAATTTAATGCATTTACTGAGTAAAATAAAAGGAAACTAATGGCACTATTTACTCAGTAAAACAGAAATAATAATCCTTAGAATAACCCAAGGAAGAAAGTATATGCCCATGAATAGTCACTGCCTAAATTCTGGTCCACCACAGCAGCCCACAAGCATCTATAAAAACCCACCTCCCCAACAACCAAAATAGTCAGAAATTTACAGCCCAATTTATTTAGTTTTGCCTGGTGCTACTGAGCTATAATGTGAGCTACTAGTTAGTCTATCAACAATGTGATTCACAATGACAACAGGAAATTTCTTGATTGTGTGGCTGTGGACAAGGATTAGGTTAGACTGGTGGCAGAATGTGCGAGATGGGCAAAAAGCAAATTTAGGCCATTTTATTTTGATGTAAAATTAATTTTCAACTCTATTTTACAGTGAAATGGGAACCCTTTATTGTTACTTTTATAGTAATAGTATTAACAGAGTCAGAACAATTTGTGTACATGCTCTCATTGATCTTATTCACATTATAGCTCATAGGATGCCCTAGTCCCCACCACCCATCATCTTACGTGCCGTCCAGCTAATTGTTCCTATGTTTGTCCCCTTTATCGAATGGGAAACACACAAATTGAGTCCTCATTGTCCTCATACCCAACTTCGTCACCCTCTTCCATCCACGCATTAATCATTTATTTCTTTCCTTTACCTTTCCACCCGCATATATAATGTGCTTACGAGTTGCCACTATCATTTTTTTTTGTCGAAAATGCACAAATAAAGTGTCTGTCTCGTAATGTGGGAGATCAAAATCAAACATAATTCAAAATGTATAAAATATAACAAAAAATCATTGCTAATTTGATTGATCTAAATCCATTTGTTGCACCCATGAGACTTGGTTTGGCTGTCTAAGCCTCCTTGAGGCATATTAGAAAACTCCAGTTTGAGTGCCCCCTTTCTGATATTACTAGCTATAATGTACTAAAAAAACCTCCATTTGTTGCCTATAAACCGGTATTAGTGCCATTAAATAAGTAATGGTTAAGCAATTTTGTAATAAAAGAAGTAGCACAAATTTGTTCACATGGGAAAGGCTAGAATAGGTCTAGTGCTATTATAACGGGGAAGCAGCTAGCACAGTGAAAAGATAAAGCAAAAGAGGGCTCTTTTTATTTTATGATGAGATGATGAGGTTGGATTGGGTTGTGCACATTGCTCGCATTGTCCAAGGAAAGTTTATGGTTTTCTGGTGGTCAACGATTTCATCAAAAAGTTAGATCAGTTTACAATTCACTCACACTCAACAATTGAGATATACCCTGTCAGAAACACACAAGTAATATCAGAAATTTACATATCATTGCATTTGTAGGCGGCCAACGGAGCTGATTGAATGTATCCATCTATTATAGAAAGATCCTTCAAGTACCTGATTCCTGACTGCTCTTGCTAACAACGTGTCGCCAGGTCACCAAACATAATACCCCTCTTTCCACCGTTTTTTTCTATTGAAAATGTTCATTTATTTTCATCAAAATAAAGAAAAAAATTAACCATTTTAATTGTTTATTTAGACTTGAATAAAAGAATCCCAAAAAAAAAAAAAAGAGACGCTCCTGCTGAAAAAGATTTCGTATGCAAAATAAAGATTAGTAAAGCAATTATTGAAAGCTTATCCACATGCCAACAGAGTATAACATGAATTATTTATGGCCAATTTAATTCGCCATTGTAATTAGCCTAATTAATGCAAGGAGACAAAAGCTAATTTAATTACTATTGGTGGGTATCGATTAATTAAGCTTAAGAAAGAAAACAATACTACACAAGAGGGCTTAGCTAGCTCTATCTTTATTAGTGACAAAAAAAATTAATGTAAAAGAAAAAGAGAAGCAAGGATAGGTACAATCTGTCTACCAAATTACAGATCACGCACTCTAGCAATATTTAGAAGAAAAAAAACAGAAAAAGAGAGAAATGAGTCTGATTAAATGTACTTGACAATTGTTGTCTACTTTCTCTTCAAGCTGTGATCAAGGCAGGCCATTTTCTTGAATATATTTTGCTCCCAATACAGTCTCATTTCTTCTTGTTTTTTGATTCTTTTTTGTTTTCTTGAAAGATCAAAGTTTCAAGAATCTCTCAGTTGCATATCACCAGATCTGCCAATCTGCTCCATTATTCCAATTTTCTTTACTTTCTTTATTTTGTAATCCCCATCAAAATAAAGAAAGTAAAAAGATCACTAAAACAACCACAACACTACTACTAAAAGAACCCATCAGCTTTAAAGAACCAGACATGGAAGGAGGAGGTGGGTTATAATAATAATAAGGAAAGTAAGGCACAATTGGGTTAGGAGGTGGTGGAGCAGGGTAGTTTTTATAGTTTGGAGGAGGATAGTAATAGTAAGACCCGCCGCCGCCGCCGCCGCCGTGTGGTGGTGGTGGAGATGAGTAGGTGTAAGTGGCAGGTGGAGGTGGAGAGTAGTAGTAAGAGCCGGGTGAGCTTGGAGGAGATGGTGGTGGTGGACAGTTAGAAGTGGGGGAAGGTGGTGGTGGAGATGGAGATGGTGGAGGTGGGGATGGAACTGGGTTGCAACATGTTGAGCACATTGTGCATGCAATCTGATACAACATTCTTGATTTAGGAAGAGGTGAAGGACTGGCAAAGGGTAGCAAGATGAAGAGAGGCAATAGAGAAAAAGTTATGATCTTGTGCATTATTTCCATTCTTGAAACAATTAACATGAAACCAATTTAGGACTCAAAGAAATGCTCTTTAATGCACAAAACAAGAAACAAAAACCACAACAAGAACAAGAAGAAAATTTTTTCTTGAATTCTTGAAGAAAATGATGAAAGGCCAAGAAAATGAGTGAGAGGAAGAAAAGTGAGAAGTGAGTGTGGGTTTTGTACTAAGTGTCTCTTGTCTTTGAAGCTACATCATCATCTTTTATGATGGGTTTTTTTAAATAAAAATAAATAAAAGGGTTAAAAAAGTAAGGAAAAAAAGTGGGAGGCCCTAAAATTTTCTTAAAGTTGACACCGACAGGCGACAAGTTTTACTTTACTAGAGAAGGGAAAAGCTAATGCGTATTTTGTGTAATTCACGAGCCAGACGCGTCGCTCATGGTTAATTATGTCTATTGAAAGTAATTGGCGGGGCAAAATGGGGAATTCAATTAGCTGTTAAGTAGGTTTAGTCAATAAATAGTGTATCAAAACGGTACAGTTTGACGAGTCGTTAAAGATGGGCTTGACTTAAAGCAGAAATGTTCATACGTGGAGGGTTCTGCATGGTTTGATATTTGATGACGTGGCAGTTATTGTGAAGACGTCAATAAGACGCAAGTTCCACGTGGTTCTTGATCTTGTGTACTCTTTTGGTTTACTGTGGTCCCTTTCATTTGAGTTATTGGTGGGAAATTTCTTGCCAAGTAAGTTTTAATTTATGAAATTATTTTCATGGACGGTACTTAAGTTTTAGACTAAATCTTACCATATTATCTAACATTTATTTGTCCATTTAAAATTAATTAATTTTTAATTTTTGTCTCATAATTAAGGGTATAAACAAGCCGAGCCGAGTCGAGTTTTGGCAAGCCCAGATTTGGTTCATTTATAAACGAGCTGAGTTCATTAGGCCGCTAAGTGTTCGCTAGCTGTTCACGAGATTAAACGAGTCTAAACAAGCTACAAAATTTTCTAAAAATATAATGTATAAATTTAAATTATTCATTAAAATAATTTAAAATAAATTATTTACTAAATAAATTATTATAAAATTATATTTTTTGTAATAATATATTTTTAAAATATTTAAATGAATAAAAATTTATATATTATATATCTAAAATTAAATTATTAATACATTAAAATTACGAGTCAGTTCGCGAGTTTTTATTTGAGTTTGTTCACGAGCTTTCACGATCCGAGCTTTTTATAGTTTGAGCTCGGTTCATTTATTAAACGAGCTTCAATATACGAGTTCGAATGAGCATTTAACGAATCGAACGCCGAACAGCTCGTTTACACCCCTACTCACAATAATTTCTAACGTTAAAATTTGACCAATTTTATGTTATTTTTGTTGGCTGAAAATGACGTAGAGCCAACATGATAAATGAGATATGGAGCTAAAATGATGTAGTGGTGTAATAGGCTGGCTCCACATCATTTTTATATTATCAAATTAAAATTTAAAAGTTAAAAAATTTTAAGTAATGGGTGGTATATATATATAGTGACATCTAGCGTAAAACTTGGCTACCTTATATGAAAATAACCCATATAATTCATGTATCTCCCACCACTGGTTTCTAAACTTTCAAATTGAATTTTTTTGGTGTATATATATAAATTTTGTTGGAGAACTCACATTTTATTTTGCACGTTCTTGAAGAATTAATTTTTTATTTTCAAATTAAAAAGGGCGAGAGTTTTTGAAATCGGCTGATAAAAATTGAAATAATGTTAAAGAAAACAAATGAAATATAATATTGGAGGAAGATGGTATGCTACAACTCATGTAAATGTTGACAAATAAAATGCATTGATGATTGATGAAATAAAATTACATAAACACGTTGTGAAAAAAAAAATTGAAGGTACCAATTAGCTAGTGGATAATATTCTGGCCCATTCTCTTGTCTCTATATTAGGGCTTGTGAGAGAATAAAAGAAAGATAATGGCAGTGGCAGTGGCAGTGGCAGACGATAGAAGAGACCAATGTCAATTTTGCTATAAGTACAGCTTATAGCCGCCTAGTTGCATGTGAAGTTGTTATATATATATATATATATATATATATATATATATATTCACATTTATTAATTTGGAACTTTCTAAATTATATAATATGATCATTATATTTTGTCAAACTTAACTATGGAAACTTTTAATCTAGTAATTGGCAATTTTTTTTAATCAAAATTCTTCATTTGAGTTGATTATGCATTCTCTTGAAATTTTACAAGAAAAAAAAACATTATGGTATTTTTTTTATTTTTTTCATTTAATTTGATAAATTATATTTAATATTTTAATTCATTAGAATTAAATGCACATATGGATGAATTGTTTCTTATTTTGAGTGAGATATTTAATTTTTTGAAGTGTATAATGCAGCCATAGATAAAAAGAAGGCTAGAGACCTTTCCAGGCTGGTTTTGGTGGCAATTGTCTATATCACAAATTAAGCCCCACTACATAAAATTTTGAAATGTGGGTTCCACAGTTGATTATAATTGATCCTCTTCTATTAGCCAAATTGGATGCTTTTTAATTAGGATTATAATCACAACCTTTAATTTATTATAATTAAATATATACTATATAAAATGTTAAAAGAATGTTATAAATATATAATTACCTATATATGATTGATGGAGAGTATAAATGAAGAATTTCCTTTGGTATCTTTATCAATGTACAACTGAAAAGACTAGAATTATTGATTAACACAGTGGATATTAGTTAAGGAATGCTTTAACAAAGGGATTCAAGATCAAGAACTGAAAAGGTGTAATTATTATACCAACCACCAACAACTATTGAGATTAGCCGGTAAGGAGTTGTTCCAGTTTAAACTGAGGTTACGAGTTCGAGTTCCAATAAACACAATTACGTTAAGTAGTTATTGGAAGACATTTACCGCCCTTATGATTTTACTCGGATAGATTCCAGATTAGCAGAAGCTCTTATGGCTATTAGATACTGAGAGCATCAGATGAAAAAAAAAAAAAAAGTGTAATTACTATGAAGAAATAACTTGAAAAGCAAATATTCAAAGTGGAATATGTGTATAGAATCTTGCACTTTACTTCAATTCTGTTTTTTTTTATTGCTTTCTATAGTTTTCTAAGGGAGCTATGGCTTATTCCTTTTATGATATAAACTTTTTGTTAAGTTCTTTCTGATCATGATTGCTTTTTATAAGTGTTGGATATGATTCAACGATCAACAGGATCTTATGCTAGCTCCTCTTTTCTTTCATCTAGCCCAGCCAAGCTTAACTGGCAGAATTTTATTGTAAAATGGACCCATTATTGGTTGGTTATTATGAAAAAAGATATCGTACTAAAACTGTAGTTGGTGACAAGAAATGAAGGTTTGGGAGTTAGCTCAATTAGTCTCAAAACAATTAGCATTTTGATACCATGCATTTACATGACACCAGTTGAAGGGAAATTGTTTTTGGACACTCATTTTGTTTTGTTTTTTTGTCAAATTTTAAACAAATAAAAAAGCTACATATAAATAATTATAGGGCAAATAACTTAAAAATAACTTAATTTATAACTTATTAATTAAAAAGAATATATAAAAATTAATAAAAATTTCAAATGTTAACATCTTATTCATCTGATGCAATTAAAAAATCGAGACCTTAACTGAATATGACAACTTTTTCAGTTGGGTTTTATAAATCCAATATATTTGTATATAGATAGATATCACTAGGGGTGAGTAAATGTCGGTTCAGTTTAAAAAGGTCTAATACTGAAATGAACCGAATCTAATTTCGGTTCAAACCGAACCGATAAATAGGTTGAACCAAATTAAACTTAATCGAACTGATTCGGTTCAGTTATTTTTTAGGTTTTGACTTTTTTTTTTTCACTTTTTTAATTTTTAATTTATTTTATTTATGTAATTTTTCAATATTCTAATAAGATTTATAAGATTTATTAATGTTAATTTTTATTTATTAGTTTTTTAAAAAAATCAAATGAACCGATTCTTTAAAATATATTTAAATACATTTTGTTAGTATTTTTTTGGTAGTAAATAATTTTATTAAGAGTTTTATGTATTTAGAAACTAATATTATTAATAAAATTTAAAATATTAGTACTAAACCAATCAAACCGACCTATAAATATATATAAAATTTTAAATATACTATAAATTCGATTCGATTCAGTTTAATATATTTTTTATTCTAAAAATCGAACTGAAATAAGTTCAGTTCGGTTTTTCAGTTATTTTTACTCACCCTTATATATCACAACATCCACAAAATTAGGCCCTAATCTGTGATACAACAAAGATTAGTCCTTATTAGTTGGTTGACACACATCAGCAGCTGCCTTATTCCAGGGGCCCTTGATGATTCTATGGCAAGAACTTTATTCTCATCTCACATGCCTTGTATGGTATAGTGACACAAGTCTTAATCTGTATCCAAAGACAAATTAAATTATGTTCACAACCCAATTCGATCATGATGGTTTCAGCTTAGAAAATGATTGAAAAATATAATTTTGAGACTCATTATATATAATGTGATGGTGAGCTTTCTATTTAATTCTTGAAATTGATTGCTCGCCTTCAATTATGCATAAAGTTCAATAACTGAATATAATAACAGTTGACTATTCTTTTAGAAATCAATTAGCCCCCGACCAACCAGAAACTGTTGAAGTAGGCTCAATAGTTTTTTTTTTTTTTTTTTTTTTTCTAATTAATAGAGAGATTACACCTCATAATATTTTTGAAGAAAAATAATTAGTAGACTATTTTCTTATTGCCTTACGCTTACTCGATTTAATATGCCATATTAGAGTCTCAGCTTCACTACAAACAAATGCTAAGGATATACGGAAAATAATCATAATTTCACATGGACATATATGCGAGGGATCTTGTAAGCATAAAAAAGAACAACTCCTTGTGTCCATAAGGCTGTGCATCTGCCAATAATTTTCATATATATCAAGTAGTTGCAGCAACTATATGTAGAGACGATACACAAATTTCTTGTCATCTAGGCAATTTGAACTTAGCACAGGTGATTAATTATAGATTAGTAGATATTGATATTTTTGCAGATTTTTTAAGTTTGAGTTATGGTACTCTCATTTCATACCACGAGACAATTGATTAACATTTAAAATATATTTTTGAGGGGCATTGAGGAAGTAGTGTAATAATAATTTTTTTAAAAAAATATTATGAGGTGTAGAATTCGAATCTTATTATTATTAATTTATCGAATTAATTTTTATTTAATTTAGAAATGAAGACTATTTTCTGATTTAATAGTCCATCAGTACTTAGAATCTTAGATTGTTTAACCTTCTTATTAATAACAATAATAAGAAATGAAAGACAGAAGTGTTTATAAAGATTACAAACTGGCTAAATGTGCGATCATTTAAACAGAAGTGAAAAAAAATAAATAAAAAGGCAACTAATTACAATTATAAAGGTTGGAATCAGGGGCCCGTTATAGGCCGAAGCACTAACTATTTATAAGTCCATGACTACACAATTATAAAGGTTGGAATCAGGGGCCCCTTAAAGGCCGAAGCTCATGTGATGGGTTGGGCTATGTTGAACTACAGAAGAAGAAGGCCTAAGAATAATAAAGTTTTGTAACAATAAGCGGCTTTTGGGCAAATTATATTATAGAGCTATGTTCATATTACAATATGAATCAGGGCTCCTTCACACGTGTTTAACGTCCTTTTTCCTAACTCTTCTTCACGCGTTTTATTTTTCATCTCTCAAAATAATTAACAATTACCAATAATATTATGCTCCAATCAATTTTCACAAAATTCCATTTGAACAAGACTTTTAGCGTCTACATGAATCATGATCACACAAATTAAAATGTAAAAATTAAAAATTTTCATATCAACCAAAATATAAAAATAA
>CATIWO010489229.1:0-12759 GCA_949673435.1 Macaranga tanarius
AGGCGTCGCCTCTTTGCCACAGAGGTGGCGCCTCTAGGCTCCTGAAGCCCGTGGGCCTGATTAATCATGGGCCCAAATCTATTGGGCCATGTGGGGCAATCATTTTGGGCTGAACCTTTTTCTTATTGGGTCCAAACTATTTAATTTAATTAAAATTTTTTAAAGGAATTAGAATCTGGTTCCTTAGCAATTCGGGCTTATCTTTCATTTATCATCACTGGACTTTTGCCTCATGGGCCGGGTCAAATCATGTGTCCACAGTATGATAGATCAATCAATAAAAATCCACATACTTCACTAACAAATATTAAATTTGTAACTGAAAATCATAGTGTGTCAAAGCAAACTACATAAAAATATTATAAAAACAACAACAATAAACTAATATATATATTACACTATACAATTTAGTATGTAACCATTAGGGTGCAACAAACGAAAACTAAATGCAAACTAACAAATAATAGAAAAAAAAAAAAAAAAAGATGACTACAAGTGGATGCTAGAGTTGAAATTTCACTTTTTCGGTAGATGTTGACATTTCTTTAGCAATTTTTAAGGGGAAAAAAATAAAAGAGAAGAAGTGGTCGTAGTCATAGCGGTTGGGTACATGTAAAAACAAGCAAAGGAAACTATGAAAAGTTGGAAACTGCGAAGTAGATGTCGTCTATGTGCATGGAATGTCTCAAATGAATGCCCAAGTTCTGCTGTAAGCCACCATAAAGATTAAAGAAGAAGGAAAGATAAAATAAAATAAAAGAATTGACTTTCAAATGTAAAATTCTAAACTCTCAGTATATATATATTATATATATGTACGAAAATATTTTATAGTAAAAAATCTTTTTTTTTTAAATTTTTATTAGATTAATTTTTAAAAATCAGTCGATTAATATGGTATGCATATAAATGGAGGCAAATGTTTTCTTAAAAAAAAATTTGTATATCAACAACCGTTAAAATTAATTGGAAAAGAATTATTCTCACTTGAGTTGTGATTTTGAATTAGAGTCTTAGTAAATACAGTCAAATTAAATAGTTATTAAGAAATTTTTACTATCTTTATAATTCTATCTCGTTCAATTTCGAATTAATCAAAATTTTTGTAGCTATATATATATATCAAAATGGTCACTAAGACTTTTCCAAGCATAGCAAAAAAAAAAAAAAAAAAAAAAAAAAAAAAAAAACAAACAGAACCAGATTGACAAAGGAGCAGTTGCCTTTGAATTGGCCTATCATAAGAAAAACAACACTAGCTGTCGTGTCCTTTATCCTCTTTTAACTTTCTTGTACATAGATTTGAAATTTGCCCTTATCCAAATTCAGATATATATATATATATATATATATATATATACTTTTAGATTTTTATTTTTTTTAATTTTATGTTCTAATGTTAATTGATTTTCAACCAATTTTTTATTAAATTATTTTTCATGTCATATTAATTTTTATTAATATGAAATTATTTTGAAGTTCCTTAAAGTTTTTGACTTTTATTTTATGGATTTTTAATTAATTATTGTATTTAATTGAATTGTCATGTTTTCATTTTTCTAGTTTTTATATTTTTAATAAACATTTTAAAGTGTGTGTAAGTAAACGTTATATAACGGGACTGTTTAATGAAACCTATACAATGTAGGCTATGAATATGATTACAAAAGAGAAGTTCATATAAGATAATCAGTTAGGAAATCTACACTGTTTATAATTATTGCAAAATGCATTTTAACCCTTTATACTCAAATATTTTTATATTGCACCCTTTTACTAAATTTTCTACATATTATATCTCTTTACTCTCAATTTCTGGCATATTACACCATTTTCACTCTTAATTTCTGGCACATTGAGCTCTTATTGGAAAATTGACAATTAAAAATTTCCAAATTAGCCTCTCTAACTTTAAAAATTTTCTATTTAATTCTTATGATTATTATTATTAACAATTAAGTTCATACAAATACTAAAACAATTCAGTTAAACTTATTAAAAATTTTAAAAATATGTACCTTTTATATCATTAAGATGTCAACCATCTATTTCTAATAGATTTATAATACTAAAAATATATATAGTTATAACAATTATGACATATCTTAATTGTGCATTAAAAATTTATATAATTAATAAAAATATGGCAAAAATTATGCATAATAAATTTTTAATCAATAAAAAATATATGATGTATTTAATAAATAAAAAACTAGTGAAAATTATAAATTTAAATTTCATAACTTCAAAGATAATAGTATAATCAATTAATGTGCCTCATACATTTATTTTCTTTACACTTTGCTAATAACCACCGTTAAATGATAAAATATATTTTTATCCTATGGTGATAAAAATAAAATAAAATCAAAATAGCTAAAGAATAAAGTCACCTAAAAGTCTCCTATAAATTAATGTTTTATTATTTAAAAAATTAATTAATAGAATTATTAATTTATTAAATATTAATTATAAGAAAGATGACTGCATGCAATAATATTTTATTTATTTTTATTTGACAAATACTATAATTTTTCACTAGTATTTTATTTATTAAATAACTCATGTATTTTTTATTGATTAAAAAATGTATCATGTATTAATTTTTGCCATATTCTTGTATTAATTATATAAATATTTAATGCACAATTAAAGTATGTCATAATTTTTATAATTATATATTTTTACTATTATAAATCTATTATACATAGAAGATTGACATCTTAATTATATAAAAATATACAATTTTAAATTTTTTTAATAATTTTAATTAAATTATTTTAGAAATTATATAGATTTTATTGTTAATAATAAAAATTATAAAAAATAAATATTTTTTTTAAAATTATAGGGACTAATTTAAATATTTTTAACTGCCATTTTTACAATAAATAATCAATGTGTTAGAAATTAAGAATGAACGGATGCAATGTGAAAATTTAGTAGAAGGGTACAATATAAAAAATTAAAAATACAGAGGTCAAAATGCATTTTCCCTTTAATTATTGCATTGCTGGTGAATTTTGGAATTTGTTTGGCTTGTATTTTTAATTTTTTATCTGCTGGATTCTCTCCTTTACCACAATACACGCGCACACACTCTAATTTTGCAAGTTTTTTTAATTTTTTTTTATGTGGATCATAACTTTTAGGATTAGATTTCTTTGAAGTTGACATCATTTCATACATCTTGCATAAAGTTTTTTTTTTAGATATATAGTCTAATTTTATTAAATTAATGGCATTCAGACGTTTATTAAAAAAAATCTAAAAATCTAAAAATTTAATTAAAAGCAATAATTTATTAGGAATAATTACACAAAGAAACCCCAACCTTTTATAGTTTTTTCAAATTAAACTCTAACCAATTTTTTCTTATAAAAGTAATCAGCAACTATAAAAATTTTACAAATAATACCATATGTCTGCTTTAGTTAACATAAAGCTAATGTGACAGCCACTTTTTGGTTTGCCTCAGTTAAGTGGAGCCCCACAATTGCTTATTGCTTTGACGTAATATTTTTGTTAATGTTTGGACAGCCTAAGAACACTTAGGGTTTAAGGTTTTGTGATTTTCCAGTCAGCACAAAATTGTTTGGACATCCTAACAGTTTAGAATTTTATTTTAAAATAATTGGAAAAAATTAGTAGATTGTTCAGTCATCAATCCAATAAGCAATTGTAGGCTTTACTCAACCGAGGCAGATCCAAAAGTAACTGTCTGTTAACTAAAACTGACAGATGATCTACAAGATTTTTATAGTTGGTGGTTACTTTTGTAAGAAAAAATTGGTTATGGTTTAATTTGAAAGGGCTATAAAAGGTTAGAGTTTTTTGTATAATTTTTCCAATTTATTAAGTATGTAACACCCAACCCCACCAATACCCTTGTTAGGAAGTCGCACACTTGATCTTCCTAATTTAAGTAGTGATGTGACCGAGTATTACTTCTATCTTGAATATCTACTAGATAACTCTTAAATCATAATACAATCCAAAATATTGCCATCACTATTGTATACAAATCTCACAATACAACTCATTAATTTACAACTGTTTTAAAACAATATCGTACATTTACTGAATATCCTAACTATACAATATTCTTGAGATTCTTCACTGCTCCTGCTTCCCTTGAAATATCTAGCTATCACCTAGACAGCCACTCAACTTTGAAAACAAAATAAAAAGGAGTGGTGAGTATTTTCACAAGAAAATACTCAGCAAACGAAAAAAAATAACACTCCAGCCTAACCATAAAAATTAAATAAGTTCAGAATCAATCATAAGAATCATTTAAAATAATCCTTTTAAAACATTTCAATCCAATCTCCCTTTCTAAAAATTTCTTTCTCATATAATACACACTTAACAACATAATTACTTTACTTCCATTGGGTAGAATGTGTACCCGGTCCCAAACAACGATTATACACTTTCACCAACCCTATATTTACAAATATGCACCCGACCCCTAGCAGCATCTATACACATTTATAGTAACATATGTATCCGGCCCTAGGCATCGACCATACGTATTTACCATCTCATGTTTATATAGTAACATGTGTATCCGGCCCCAGACAACGACTATACACACTTACCAGTCATACCATATCTCAGACATGATTTATATCTATATAGTAGTATGTGTATTCGGTCCTAGGCTTCAACTATCTAAATCTGTCATGTCTCATACATGGAATCTCTAACTCTTAGTGTCATACGCACTTAAGATTATAAACACAACTAAAACTTTGAAGTCCAAAATGGAGGCTTAAATGATCGAATTTAGACATCAAGATAGGATTCATCGGGTCCCCTTAATGAAAACCATATATATCTCTGAGTCAGCTTCGATTTGATATATTACGGGCCCCGTGACTTAACCGGTGTTGAAAGTTAGGTCCTCCCAAAGCAATGTTGCGCACCTCGACGATCTGTTCCAAAATTTTAAGTTTTCGGTCATCAACAGTACATAGAGGCACCGCCTAATCATTATAGAGGAGCCGCCCTTAACCTACAGAGGCATCGCCTCTATACCATAGAGGTGTCGCCTTTAAGCCATAGAGGCGTCGCCTTTGGGCCTCAATTGGGCTGAGGCGTCGCCTCTGTGCAATCAAGAGCCGCCTGATCGCTTCCAACGTTCAGATTTTCGAAATACAAAAATTTGATTCAAATCATCCAAAAATCATTCAAAAGCAAGTATAACAATAAAATGATTAAAGAAAAAAAGTCCACTCACCAAACTGTCGGTTCCTCCCTCATTCTCTCTTCCTTCGGACAGCGTTTCTTTCATTTTTTTCTTTTCTCCCTTCCTCTGCTTCATCACCTTCTTCCTTTTATCAGAAACAATGGCGGTTTACGCCAAATTACAATTTAGTCCCTCAACTTAATTTCTTTCAATTAAGTCCTTTCTCCAAACTTATTTTCCTTACAATTTAGTCATGACCCAAAATAACTTAATTATTCGGGTACGGACATGACAAAGTACCAATTAAAAAAAATCTGAAAAATTCATGGATTTCAAGATAGTTTCAGCTTAAATATTAATTACAAATTAATGTGATATGAAAATACTTTGACAAAGAATTAATTTAAATTAAAAGCAGACATTAATGTGAAGATATAAAAATTAAAAAAACAAGAGAGCTTTATTAAAAATAAAAATTAAGTAAGGACTTATTAAATGAAAATCAAAAAATTGAGGCAGAAAAATACACTTAAAATTTGAGTAGTGTTAGGATATGTATAATAATGATTTAGTTAAAAAATATCCTAAGTGTATTTATAACTTGTAAATGGAGCAGATTATGTTGAGTAAGTACCTTTGTAAATGTAGTTACTATCCTTGATTTGAAGGGTTTGAACTAAGTAATTACCGTTTGCACAATCAAGTTTTCCTTTTTAATTTATTTGATAAAGTTATATTTGATTTGGCAATACGTTTGTCTTTCAAATTTCTAATTTTTCAACAAAACTTCAAACAATAATACAACTTTGGAAAAACGGAAGTTGAGGCTTCGAATTCTAACCTGTTGATCAATTAAATGAAAATCATTCTATTCCGATAACAATAATTATAATACAACAGTTCACACTAGACAGAACCAATAAATGCTATGCCAGGGATTCAAAGTATTCACTAGTAATGATAGCTTACCAGTGAATACCTTTATTTCATTGTAATCAGTGTTTCAGAAATGATTCCAAGTGATCATCCATTCACTTTGTGAACAATTGAACTATAGGCTGTTTCTTGTATGTATGTCTTGATGTTGTTTTATAAAGTTTTTGGCAGCAGATTTCAAAAGTGAGAATTCACATATTACAGTACATTTAATAGTCAGTCCTACAATGTTGAGTAGTCAAATGGTAAAAAGTCCTTTCATAGCACCGAAAGGTTATGGATTCAATTTAAGACTATCATAAGGTGAAATTCCTCTCATTTGTTAAAAAAAAAAAAAAAAAGGTCGTACACATTTTGAAGGTTAAAGAAAATTTATATACACACACATAATAACAGAAATCAAATTTTATTAATACCAAGAAAAATGCTGCTTGAAGCTTGATAAATAACTTCAGGTTCAGGTAATATCGCCAGCCATAAATTAATAGACGCTCATTTCCTACGTTAATTTTCCTCAGCTTCAATGCTACTGCCAATGATTATAGCCAAACTTCGCTCCAAATTGGCAATTATATTAGTCATAGTTGGTCTGCTTCTCCTTTCAAAATTCACACAGTGAAGTGCAGTATATGCCACCAACTCTATTGCCTCTACTTCATTAGTAGTCATTGGTGGACTGACCCTGGAATCTAAAATCTTAACCATTTCACCAGACATAATTCTTGGCACTGCAAAATCCACTATACTTTCTGGTGCGTTTCCGTTATCAATGTCCTCGAATATAGCTCTCTTGCCCGTCAAAAGTTCTAGTAACACCACACCAAAACCATAAACATCACTTTTTGCTGTTAATAGATTTCGACCGTGGTCCTCAGAATCTCCTGCTTTGGTTGACCTGTGACCATATCCTGATTCAGGAACCATCAATGAGAATCCTAGCCATGATACTCTTGCTGTCCAATCTGCATCCAACAAGATGTTGGAAGATTTGATGTCTCTGTGAATTATAGGTGGGACAGCATAGTTATGAAGGTATTCAATTCCTCTAGCAGCATCTAATGCAATTTTGATCCTCATTTTCCAAGAATCAACAGCACTATTGTTCTTGCCATGTAAGTACTCGCACAAACTGCCATTATTTATGTACTCGTAAGCTAAAAGCATCTCATTATCATCTTCATGGTACCCAATAAGCCTAACCAAATGTTTGTGGTGAAGCCTTGACAATAGTTCCAATTCAGATTCAAATGCACTATATTCCTCTTGAGAAAACATTTTTTGTCGACTTCTTTGCCCTCTCTTCACCGCCACTTCACTACCATCTGCTAGTTTCCCTTTAAAAACACTACCATAGCTCCCTAAACCAAGCTTGTTTTGTAACGCGAAATTATCAGTTGCAGTAGCAAGCTCAGCCAGAGTAAATTCTATTGCCTTATTCAATCTCCTTTCAGGTTGAGTTGGCTTCTTTTGTGGAGGATTTCTTAAAAGTTTAGAATACAATAAACCAAAAGCAAAGATAATAGGCCAAGCAGACACTTTTATAGGATTATCAACATTTCGTGACAAAAAAGCATATGCTATCGATGCAAAAAGGCACTGAAACATGGCACAAACTAATCCGACAATATCTGGAAATGTTCCAAAAGGTTTGGAATTTGGATATGGGTAATAAAACCAAGGTACTAATCCCCTAATCATCCAAGAAACTCTTTGTTTTCGACCCTTGTAAACTAGATCGATAATGGAAATGACAAAGACTGTGAAAGACATTACCAAACTAATTAGTGCATATAGGGGCTTATGCACAGACGATAGCTGATCAAAAGCAGCTGATGGAAGCTCTAGGATGAAGTTCGCAACAAGGATGATTCTTTCCAGGCTATTAACCTGTTTCAAAAGAGGAAAATCAGGGGCTATAACTATAAGGCCAAAAGGATATGTTTCAGGATCATGGATACTCAAAAAGCATATTATGTTTTGATTGCAATATCTTTAACCTTCTCAACGTAGTGATCTGCCCGACCATGTACCTTGTCGCTGCCAATATCATCTTCTTTAACATGTATATGCAGAGATTCAGCCATACTCTCTCACAGGACTGTCAATCTCCAAGAAGAAGCAAAACCTGAAAGCAACAATGAAATTCTCACACCACACTTTTGTAATACAAGGAACAAGGAAACAAAGACTTAAACAGGGTTTTTGATGAAGCCAGTCAGCTCGGGTATAGTTGATATCATTGCGCTAATTTTTTTCCTGAATTATTATTAATTGTTAAAAAAAAAAAATTAAACAGGCTAGTTCCACACGGCATAGACTTTGTTTTTTTTAAAAAAAAAAATTTAATGTATATTTTGTACAAATTTTCAAGAATCGTATAAACAGCCTCCATTTGTGAATGTTATGTCACCTTTTTCGCCACTTGTACTGATATCTGGCTCCATGTGTCACCTTTTTTGTTGTGTATGTAAATTTCCAGGAAGCACACAAACTACCTTCAGGTATAACTATATGATATTTACATCATTCTAAATCTCTGACGTGAGAAAAGTCAGACAACCATCATATCTTTAAGTTTTTCTGAGGAGAATTACATTTGCAAGTTCTTGACCTTGAACAAGCTCTTTTACCACATTTGTAGTCTCAAAGAACACCCAAATGGCCACTACAACAAGATTGATAATCTTCATTGGTCTTCCTCTTCTATAGATACTTGTTCGCTTTTGGAACTCTTGCTCTTTCTCCGCCACATCTCATCAACACGAGACTAAATTGCTCTTTCTCTTCTTAGTCTTGAGTGCTAGTAGCTAGCATTCATTAGAGATAAGCTTTGCTCCAAATTAGCAACTACATTAGTCATGCTTGCTCTGTTTCTCCCTTCCAAATTCACACAATGAAGTGCTGTATATGCCACCAGCTCCACTGCCTCTCCTTCATGTTGTGATACAGGACCGACCCTAGAGTCCAGAGCCGTACTGAATTCACCGGACATTATTAAAGGCACTGCAAAATCCACTAGACTTGTTGGTGTGCCTTCCTTGTCATCATTGCAAAATATAGCTTTCTTTCCTGTCAAAAGCTCTAGTAACACCACTCAGAAACTATATACATCACTCTTCGCGGTTAAAATGTTTAGACTGTAGTACTCTGGATCGATATAACCAACAGTTCCTACTGCTTTCATTCACGTGTAACCATTTTCTGATTCAGGAGCATTCAGTGTCAACGAAAACTCTGCAACTCTTGCTGTCCAATTCGTATCGAGCAAGATGTCAGAAGACTTGACATCTCTATGAATCACTGGCAGAACTGCGTAATTGTGAAGATATTCAATTCCTCTTGCAGTATCTAATGCAATCTTGATCCTTATTTTCCATGAATTGATCACACTACTATTCTTTTCATTGTTGTTTTTATCATGCAAATGGTGAGACAGGGCTCCATTGTTTACGAATTCGAAGACTAAGAGCCTCTCGTCCTCATCTTCATAATACCCGATAAGCCTAACTAAATTTTTGTGGTGAAGCCTTGACAAGAACACCAATTCTGATTCGAATGCACTATGTTCGTCTTCGGAGAACTTCCTTTGTTGACCTCTTTCTGCTCTCTTTACCACCACTCTACTACCATCTGCTAGTTTCCCACTATAAACAACACCAGATCGCCCTACACCGAGCTTGTTTTGCAATGAAAAATCATCGGTTGCAGCAACAAGCTCAGCCATAGTGAATTCAACAGCCCTATTCAATTTCCTTACATATGGGGTTGACTTCTTTTGTTCAGAATTTGCTGACAGTCTAGAATACAATAGACCAAAAGCAAAAATAATAGGCCAAACAGACACTTCTATAGGATTGTAAGCCTGTCGAGACAACAAGGCATATGCTATTGCTGCAGAAATTGACTGACAGCAGGCACAAAGTAACCCAATTATGTCAGGAAATGTTCCAAAAGGCTTGAGATTCTGATGTGGATGATAAAACCAAGGGATCCACCCTCTTTTCATCCCAGTTACTCCTTGTTTTTGACCCTTGTAAACAAGATCCATAATAGAAACTATTAAGATTAAAAAAGATATCAACATGCTAAACAGTGCATATTGAGGCTTCTGCACAGATGATAGCTGATCAAAAGCAGCTGATGGGAGTTCTAGGATGAAGTTGGCTATAAGAAAGATTTTTTCCAGGTTTGTGATCTGTTTTCAAAAGAGCAAAATTAGTTGAATCATGCACAACTCAAACTTTTATTTTGCAAAATCATTCTTTTGCTAATCATATTCAAAACATGTTGTGGCCGAAGTACTTACCTTCTGATCCAAGCCATTTGCTCTACTGTGCCCCTTGTCACTATCATAGTGATATTCTTTAACATCAATAAGCAGTGATTCAGCCATACACTTTGCGAGAATTATCAGTCTCCACACGAAGTAGCAAAACCTAAGAATATTTAGAGAAATAAAGTCAATATTGGAAAAGTAGGCAGATAATTCATCTGCGGTCAGCATTAGTTGCATTTTTTTTATCAAGTCCACAAAAATCATAAAAATTTAGAGAAATGTTTGCTTCCCAAAAATTGATGTGATATTTACATCATTCTAATCCCAAATATTGAAAAGTAAACAGGCTGTTATATATAAACTATGCAATATAACTATGTATAGTCAAAAAAGGATTTGAAATCATAGTAGGCTCCACATGGTGGAGACTTAATTTGTAAATGTAAGTTTTTTTTTTATTATTATTATTATTATTTAGTGCATTGTTTATACAAATTTCCAAGCAGACCTTCAGGTGTGCTAATGTGATATATGTTCACATTATTAGAATGCTGAAATTGAGAGTTGGAATAATGGTTTCATACTTTCATTCAATTGTGTATGCAATTTAGATCATCTTCAACAACCAACCAACCACACAGAGACCAACTTTGCTTCAAATTAGCAATAGAATGACATAGCTGACCTTTTTTTTTTCTCTTCCAGATTCACACAACAAACTGCAGAACTGGTTTATTTTATTAGTAACTTGATGGGACTGCATATATATATAGTTGTCAAGATATTCAATTTAGACTTCGCAATGTAGCATGAATAAGTTCATAATCAAGATGTTTATATTTAACATCGAAGGCTTATGATCAAGCATGGAAAATATTTCCTCAGCCAAGTTCAAGCTCTTAACATCCATAAGGCTTGAATCTACCCTTCATCAATGACAACAACCAGTTATGCGCACTACAATTATTAATAACATCTGTAAGATCTGCAAGGAGAAATTTTCTCCAGGGTTAAGTTCACTTTTGCCTTCTAATGGTTCCCATTTCAATCTGAAGCTGTTGGTGTCACCTGATGAAAGATTTCCCCTGACATGAGCAAGTTAAGTAATTTGAACTGAAGTGAATGCTGCCGTAATTAGTTGCTGCCTTCAGTGAGTGATTTCAATAGAATCAGCTCACGAAATTTTCTTGTCTACAAGTTGCAAGCTTCTAATGATTCTTGTGAAGGAAATCTTACTTTAATGCCGGTAACCGGTGAAGTCTATCAAAACAGTAACAAATGAAGCTAAAGCCAGCATGTTGCAATGCTGCAATAAAGACTTTGAAGTGAAATTCTTGCTCCATTATCTTAATGACATAAAACTAGCGCAGAACGACAAAATAGAGTTGTATATAAAAATAGAAGGAACTCAAACCATGAATTTTTACCTGATCTGACCTTCAATCAAATTTGAATTTGATGTTGAGAATATGAGAGATCTTGTCACACTCAGAGCCACTCCACTTGGTGCAACTTTCCTTGAGATGGGGCTTCACTGCTGTTGCTGTTGGAGTACAAGTTAACTATCACAACCATCTATATTCAGACTTTTAAGACAAGGGAAGGAGTGGAGTTCATCAAATGCATAGATTAAATGTATGACAGTAACCAAAATAGAGTTTGACAAGTGATGAAAGGATGAAGGAGAATTGGCCCTTCAGCTGAGAAAAAAAAAAGAAGGAACAGTATATATAAAGTTCAAGAAGGTTGAACAAAATATAATATGATTGTAGGCATTCCAAGCTCTAACGCCTGGAGGGGTATTTATTGTGAGCTTCAGCAATCATATGTCAAACAATAAGGCCGGCCGGCCATGGAGAGACCCACAACTTGTGCAATGCTTCCAGTGCATTGATGGATTCACTCAACTGGTTATACTTGTTATATAAAAATATTACGGGCAAATTACAAAAAAAAATTATGAGCTTTAGCACTTTTGGTAAATTTTTTATAATTTAAAACACCGGCAAAAAATTCAGTCAAATTTCGATGAAGTGGCGGCCAGAATAATCTGAGTACTTCTTGTAGACGCTAGGGGTGTTCATGGCTTCCGAAATGGCCGAACTGAAAACCGAACCGACCCTATTCGGTTCGGTTTGCATTTTTAAAATTTTTGAATTTTTTGAACCGAATTGAACCGAAATTTGGTTCGGTTCGGTTCGGTTTTATATAAAAAAAATATATAAACTAACCGAGATAACCGAAATAACCGATTATTTATTTATTATTTATTATTTATTTTTATATTTCTAAATATTTTTTAAAAATATATACAAATTTAATATAAATATATAAATAGGTTGGTTCGGTCGGT